>JAOUZG010030082.1:6490108-6509411 GCA_026289955.1 Argiope argentata
AAATTAAATTATTTAAGTATATATGTAGCTTTTGTAAGAAAAGGCTTTATTCTGATGCAATTTTCAGCCTTTACCCGCGTCCTGACGCAGTTGTACGTCTTCCCCATAATCTGGGTGGTCTGGATTCGATTCCCGGTTCTAGCATGGTTGTTATACATTCTTACTGTGTTATATATTGTAATGTGTTGTATACCCCATGTCATATTTAGTGGTGCACAAAGGTTTTCTAAATATCAATAAAAAAATTTCAGCATTTATCAACAAAAACTATAATTGCTTGGAGACAAAAAAAGTGTTGTTTTTTTTTTTAATTTTCATTCTAAGATTACAAGTTCAACATGTTTTAGAATGTAATTAGAAATTATCTAATAATTACATGCCAAAGTAAAATTTTTATGCGTAATGTATAAAATCAATTATTGCATTTTGTAATTTTATCAGTAATATTTACATTAGACAATTAAACATACCCTTCTAGAGCATTCAGCATCATAGTTCATTGCATTCTGCTTAACAAAATGAGCACTATTTAGAATTTTCGTTAAGATATCATAAGTATTTTTTGATGCCAAAAACTTCGTTCTTCGGAAAAAAACATTTCAAGTTTCTAAAATCATCACTTGCATCACTTTAATGCCACTAGTTTATTATAACTTTTCTATCTTCTTTCTAATTTACATAGAGACAAAATAAGAATATCACTGGAAACATAAACGCACCTATTTTTAAACAAACACACACACACATTAATGCTAATTTTCGTCCTAGAGATGTTTTGAACATTTATATTTTCAACCTAGTCGTATTCCTTACATTGAATTTATTTTGAAAAGCGAATATTCTATTATTAGAAATAATTAAAATAGTGCTTTTATGATTTAAGCAATGATTAATAAACTATGAAATCAGTGGAATATAAATCAACTCGTTCTGAACCTGTTTTTTTATTGAACACTTAGAAATGCCCTTGCACCACTAAGTATCTCACGAGGCTTATAAAAGTAGACAACACATTACATAAAGACATTATGTACAGAACAGCTACTTATGTATCACATTCACTTGCACAGACCCTTTATACAATAGGGTACATTTAAACATATCACAGATAGAACAGATAAAGAACAACAATGTCCGAACCGGGACTCGAACCCAGGATGTCCAGATCATGGAGAAGATGCACTACCTTTGTGACAGGATTCTTAATCTTTTGAACCCTGAATTTTCAATGATGATGTTCTCGTGTGAGCTTTACAACGGAAAGGGTGGGTCCAGTAGTTTCTGAGAGTATGGACCCTTGAGCATCGAGGACAGTACTCTATCTTCTAGCTCATATGAAGATGAAACACAATTATTACAATCGCTTTTTACATGGGGACACTTTCTCACTCATAGATTGAACACAGAAGAACAAACCTTACCTTAACTGGGACTCGAACCCAGGACGCCTAGAACACGAGAAGACGCGCTTCCTCTGAGTCAGGCCACCGGGATCCTGAATTTTTAAAATGTGGAATAAAAAATGGACAGAAATTAATGATGAGTGTCACCAAGAAAGCAACCATATTTAATTTCATCTCATTTTCATCACTGATATAGGGACCAAGAAGTCAGGGCAAATAACATTATTATGTTTGAAAAGGAATGAAAACTAAGCAATTAAAATACAGCCGTGGCAAATACCACTGAGAGAGCCGAAAGGATTAATACATAAACAAAGCATGGTACATTCCTAAAGGCAGAAATATATCCATTGATTCGTTTTATGTCATTTTTTTTTCTAAATTAGCAACCTGTCGAATAAGTCAAAATAAAAACTGCAACTGTAAGGGATTGTTTCTTGTCAGCACTATGCAATTTCCGTGTTGCTTTGACGTCTAACAAAATATCTAAAACTATCGTAGCCGTTCGTTCTAACAATCAAAAAGCCTTTCCCGCCTTGAAAGGTATCGAAAAAATCTCAGGACAGCAATTGACATCAACAGCGAGGAAAAGAAGTCCACTTCGAACCAGCGAAGAAGGATATTGAGATCCTACATGGCAGGATTTTTTGCTTGCTGAGCTCTTCAGGTCTCTAACACTATATTAGAACATACTATATTAGAGTAGGTTTCATAGGTATGGGTCTATAACAGATTTCGAAATGCTATCAATAAAGTAAGGCGAAACTTCCAATGATGCATTCGTCAGATTTCTTTTTTTAAAAGGAAAAAAAGGAAATTATATTGCGTTAAAGACCACTATGTTTCTTACTTTTTCTTCAAATCCGAAATTGATCAAATTCGGTGTTCTTTTTTTATTTTATAAGATAATTAGGAACCAGATGGTGAGCAGCAAATATCTCCTTTATTTATAATAAATCTTTTAATTTGTAATTAATTTTTAAATTAATCTTTTATTTGTAATTAATTACAACTTTAATGTGCTGCTATTACGAAATATTAATGAATATCTATTTGTACGAAACATTTACGTCGAATTATTTTTATTTGACTTACACATGTCTGTTCATTACATAAATGAACCACACTAATCAAGTCAAATCACGTGATGCCATAGAGCCCTTAAAAACGTGACAGTCTGGTTCATCTAACTTTCGAGGTACTATAACTTCTCTTATTAATTTCTCACTTAAACTATGCGGATATTAATCAGATTCTCTTCTCTTAACTTTTAACAATGGAAGAAAATCGCAAGATATTTGGTAAAAGAGCAAAAAACCTTTGAATGTTATATCAGCATTTAAATCTATTATTACGCAAATAAAGGTTTTCATGAAAATATTCTATGTTAAATTCAAGAAAATATCTTATGTCACTAATGTTTTAAATCTTTGACAAATTATTTTTGTGCAAGAATATTTTCTGAAATTATTTTGGTAAAGCTTGGCATTTTTTTAATTAATTGAAATTCTAATTAAAATATTATATTTGTATTAATTTTTTTAATTCTACTTTAAATGGGTTAGATTGTTAGTAGTAGAAATTTAGTCAATAATTCATGCCAAAGTAGAAAACAAAAAAGAAATGAATGTTATGACAATTGTCTATCTAAACGTCCTTCCCACTTCTAAAAAAAAGATTTTACAGAAATTTTAACTAAAAGTAAACATTTCCAGACTAATTTTTCCTCATTTATGAGCAGAAATCCAAAAGCAAACAATTATTTCCCAAAACTCGACCGACAAGTATTCATATCTAAGTGTATACAAACCCACAAACTACTTAAATCCTTTCCTTCTTAAAACACAAACAAATCTGAATTTCTTCCAGTAAAAGAAGACACCCCCAACCCCTTACACTCAATCCTGAATAATCAGAGGAGAAATTCACAACAATTCTTCAAGTAATTACACAAACTTTACGAGATCTTCACAGAGCGAGAGAATTAAAGATGTAAAGAGTCCCCTGCCCATATGGCGTCTTCCCCCGTTGCCATAACCATAAACAGAAACTTTACTTTAGAAAGACACATCTTCCCCCCTTTAAGTCACAGATCAGAGGAAGAAGGCAATTTTGTTAATACACACAAACACTTCTTCGCCTTTTGTTACGTGAGCTGTTTGCATTATTAGTGGGCTGAAAAGTTGGAACAATACATAACACGGTTACAGGAGATATATATATACATATATATTGAGGCGGCGGCAGCTGTTGCCAACGCAGCAAAACAAATTCGGAGGGATAAGTTTGCGGACAAAGGCCTACGCTTTTGTTTTTGAATCTGCGGACGCTGTTTTTGAATCCAACGGAAATTTAGAAAGAATACTTTGTTTCTCGGGATATATTCCCTGAAAGAACTACATGATCCTTTTATATTAACTATCTGAGTTTCTTCTCATAATTGTATACTGTTATCTCTTATTTATACACAACATAAGGTAAGTGGATTTAATAATAGGTAATTTACAATTTTTGGCTCATAATCAATAATTATGTGTAAATAAAATGTTCCTCCCTATTTTCTTCGTTACCAATATAATATCGCGCATTTTATGGTTATTAGTATGGCAAATTCGATTACGCAGCACGGATCATTTTACTTCCCAAAATCAAAATTTCAGGAAGATCTTTGATTTTTAAAGATGTTGTAATATATTAAAAGTCATTTATCTAAATAGCTGAGTTTATACATTACGATAATTCATGCGTTCATATAGACATTCATTTTATTTTTTAATTTACATACAACATAAGGTAAGTGGATTTAATAATAGGAAATTCATAATTTTGGGCTCATAAACAATAATTATGTGTAAATAAAATTTTTCCTCTCTACTTTCTCCGTTACCAATATAATATCGTGCATTTTATGGTTCTTAGTAAGGCAAATTCAGAGTACATAGTATGGTTCATTTTGCTTCCCAAAATCAAAATTTCATGAAGATCTTTGATTTTTAAAGACGTTGTAATATATTAAAAGTCATTTATCTAAATAGATGAGTTTATATAGGGTGTTCATTAATTATAGTCGGAGGTTTCCGTACTTCATAACTTCGAATAAATAAAATTACGCAAAAACCGTTTACGTATTCGTAAATTACAACTCAAAGAATTTTACTTGGCAACATTGCGATCTCAGCGCATTTGCAGTCTGGGTAATTATGACGTCATATATAAAAATGTCGACCGTGCAAGAAAACGCACTTGAAAATTGTGACTAGAATTGAGGATGATGAAAATTACCTTCGGAAATGGTTCAGTGTGGAATCCATTTTTCATGTGTCAGAAAAAGTGAATAAACATAACTGGTGAATCCACACGATTATCGAGAATTGGGAAGATATAGCCCAAATGTGAATGTTTTATGCGCTTTATCACATACAGAAATTATTGGACCTTTCTTCTTTGCTGAAACAAAAATAAACACCGTGACATACCTTGACATGCTGGAGATGTGTGCTGTTCCTCAGATGCAGCAATATCAGCCGAATTTTTTCGAACAATATTTCAAAAGGTTGTTGTACCCTCACATTGGGGCATGATTGCACGTGACGTTTCAGACGCGAACTTTCCCTAAAGATGACGTGGAAGATGTGGACCAACCAAATGGCCTCTGAGACCACCTGATATAACACCGCTGGACTTCTTTCTATGGGCGTTTGTAAAGACCATTGTGTACAAGACCCTTGTGTCATCCCTTGATGAACTGAAGTGCA
Source organism: Argiope argentata (assembly GCA_026289955.1). Lineage (NCBI taxonomy): Eukaryota > Metazoa > Arthropoda > Arachnida > Araneae > Araneidae > Argiope > Argiope argentata. The sequence goes on from JAOUZG010030082.1 coordinate 6,495,267, forward strand.
GAATTGTTACTGCGATCCAAAATATTACCCCACAAATGCTAGAGAACAATTGGAGAGAAAAATCAAATTTCATCTCAATGTGTCCCGTGCCACGAAGGGCAGCCATGTGCACATTCATTAATATTTTTAATATCATTAATAAAATACTTTGAGTTGTAATTTACGAATACGTAGTCAGTTTATGCGTAATAATTTTTATTCGAAAGTTATGAGGTACGGAAACCCCGACAATAATTAATGAACACCATATATATTACGACCTTTCCAACGTTCAGTTAGACATTTCCCCAGTGAAATAGTTGAGGAAACTTGCGGTGAATCAGGCAGCGTTTCTGTTCATGAGTCTATATGTTAAGTTCTATCCTTTTAATTAATCGCCCTGTTCACATGCAGTTGGATAAATAGAATCACGACAGGTTCCGGATAATGTACCCTGTGTGAAATTATTGTAGCCTTCCAACCCTTGTATAGTTCATTATTGGATACAAGTGTGTAGACCTGAAGCAAATTGAAGTACACAAGTATTTTTTTTCCATGTAAAGTACAAATAAAATGAAGCAAAATAGTGAAAAAAATGACTCTTATGGAGCTAAAAATGGTAAATGGTGCACTGTTGTTTCATATTTCTTAAGTTTATGGGAGCCTAGAGGGTGAATTGTACAATGTTTATTCAAATAAGGCTGGCAAGAGTCTTTGGCTACCTTCTTTACTGCCCTTAATGTATCCGAATAAGTTCGGTTTACTTTATTAGAAAAATTATGTTGACATACTTTAACCATATATCTGTATTCAGGACTATTCGAAATCTATAATAGGTTTTCAATATTTGAAATAAACATTTTTCAAAAATTAGTATTCAATAGCGTAAATTTAAGAAAATTCTTTAAAAAAAACTTCAAATAGGCTACACTTAAAACTATTTCTCTCATACGAACAAGATATATATCAAAATAAACTACAGTTTTCTGTATTGAATGAACTACATGCGTATTGTTATAGTAATAAATAAAAATCTGAGAACCCCATCGAATATTTATCATACCTTTTTTTTGTTTTTATTTTATAATTAAAACGATAAATGATAAATTGAAAATATATATATTGAATCTAAATTATTCCAGTTCATTCCTTAGAAAATAGTATAAAGGGAAAAATTACCATATTTCTTAGTAATATGATAATTATATTTTGAGTTATTCGATTTGAAATGAACAAAAGATAAGAAGAAAAAAATCCATTTTGAGGAAATTGCATTTAAAGTGTTCGGTAACATGTTTTAATAATAAATTATGTGTGCACATACTTAAAATTCTCCACCTTTTTAGGTTATGCCTTCTTCCTCTTCAGTTTTAATAATAATCCTTTTTTAATCTTTTTTTGCAACTTTTGCATTTGGCAATGAATTTTGCTTCAATTCAGTTATTCTATCTTTGTCAAGTTCAGCAAATGCACTAACTGCAACTTCACTAGAATACATTCTAATAACCTTAAGATCATTCATTTAACCTACAGGATTTTCGTTAAAATGTATTACAGACGTAAATGCCCCTGATCGGAGGGTTCAGCACTCTAAAAACATCTTTAGGCAAACATTTCCACAAAACATCGTTGAGACTCTCATTGACATTTTGAATTTTGCAGTACAAAAATTGACCATATTTAAAGTTAAATTTGTGTTTATACAAATTTTTAACATGTTTCGGGGGCCTTTAAATTGGGTGTCAGGTTATTTTAATACCCACTTCCCGTCTACCGATCACTACGAAATTATTAATATCTTGACTTCTGATTAACGAAGAGAAAAAGCAAACCTGTTTTGGATACCTCAAAGACTGGTTTATACAATAAAACCGTTTTTAAATGTCATTTGCAGCGAAAATCTACCTTTTCTTCATGACCCCTTCCAGCTAATTAGGTGAAGTAAAAATATAGAATTTGTGTCGAATAAATTCCAAATTTAATTCAGCAAAATTAACTTATTTTTGGTATACCAGCGGGTAACCGAGCTCCGCTCGGAGAAAACAGGTATCGAAACTAACTCGTTGAAATGTCGAAAATGTGGGGCGATTTTCGACTTGGCAACCATTCCTCGTATTATAGTATATGATAAAATTAAAACTTAAGCTCCAAGCATGCGTTACGAGTAAAAGGGGAAAAATTATCTTATTAATATGTTACCATCAGATTGACAAAAACTCAAATTAAAAAAATAAATTATTATTGCGCATTAAACATATAAAAATGCAATTTTCATCACGTGTCTGCATGAAATGAAATATATATATATATGAATATTGATATAGATGGCATATTGGCTATAGATGGCAGCACGTTACCACTTGAAAATTTAAGTAGCCAATATGGCGAACTAATAAAATTTGAAAATATCCTATCTGTAACTCTGAACTGCTCAATCGTAGCGCTTCAAAACCGGCTCCAATCGATTCCTCGTGGCCAAAAACCCCAGACCCCCAAGTTTAGCGGAGTTTATTAATTCTGGGGCGATTTTCGACTTGACAACCATTCCTCGTATTATAGCATAAGATATATATTAAATATTCAGGCATAGATATATTAATAGAGTTTGCTAGTTGAAAAATTTCGGGTAAATTTCAATCAGATCTACATTTATAATAATAAAATATATCCTCATACACCAAATTTCATCCTTCTAACTTAATTTTTATTCATCTATCTTGTTTACATCAAGTTATCAAAGTTATCAAGTTTATCAAAGTTATTTCTCAATCATGACAAACGCATGATTGAGAAATAATTTATCAACGTGAGGTATTCATTTGAAATATAATATAGATCTATGGTTTCTATTTTAAGACCACACATCATTTTTTTTCAATTAATCATATTGTGTTATCACGTTATGGCTTGCATTTTCAGAAAACACGAACAGATTGGCAGTCCTCTTAACACAGGTTTCCTTCTAAAATTATATACATTAGCTGTTTAGGAATAAAAGTAGTATATCCAAGTTTATTTATCTAATTTGTTACATTTAAGATTCCAAATGTGATATTTTAGGTGGAGGGAACTTAAAAGTCGCCTAGAATCTAAAAATTCTTCAAACATTTGGTATTAACGTGTATGTGCCATCCTTTATTTATGTCAGTTATTATATGAATAGATTGTCATGATTCTAAAAAGGTTTTTATGGTGGGGGAGGGGAATTCAACCATGTTCTAGAATTTAATCTGATGAGTTAACTTCGTTAACTCATCAGAAGACTATATACATAAGTTACATAGTTAAGCTATATACTGTTACGTTTTCAGCGTAGCGGGTTCGGATTGAATGGACTTTATTTGAGGACAGCACAAACAAATTTATTTACAGCTATTTACAGGTATATACAGGATGACTTGAAAAAGTAAAACTTCAGAAAACACAATCCAGCAATAATCAGTCACTTACAGCGTAAATGCAAGTCTTACGCACAATAAACACGCTTTGCAAAACAGCTATAGTATAGCACAGCAACAGTCAATCAGAGCGAGCTCAATAACACAGCGTTAACAGCAAACGCAAATACCGCTCATTAAGCGAAAACCCGCTAGTCAAGCAAACCGCTTCTCTTCCCCAAAGAGAGATCCTCCGCAGGAAAAGGCAACCCGCATCTTATATAGTCAGGCGAAAGCCAGGGAGAAAAACCGAGGCCCAACCAGAATTCTCTCGGGGTTACCAGAATATTCCTCCCGCCAAGTCAGCTCGGCTGGAGCTGAGCGCCTTGTGACGCGCCGCCAACGTTTTCACCTTCGGCGAGAGTTCGCCCGCTTGTAACAATACATAAGTTACATTTGTATGATAATGGAGGGTTCTTTTTCGGTAAGCAAGGGAATAAGAAAGAAAGAAAGTTTACTACTTACAATTGTTCTTTGTGTCTACAAAATGACATTTTCAAGGTTTTATTTTCAGCAGTCATTAACTTTTTTTTAATAAGAGCTTTTGTGAATGCACCGGCAACACGATATTAAAAGTTGATTTTTTTGAGATGATAGCGCACATAATAAAATTTCAATTTTTCGCCTACGAATTTTTGTTGACGCCGCAAAACCTCATTCCTAAAACAATATCATGTTCTGACATCATAAAAAAATCGCTAAGTTTAACAATATTGTAATTACCTCAACTCTATTTCTTGATGATACGGCCTGTTGCTCAATATTGTAAAATATTATTCTATATTATAGGATATTAATCAATATTGATCAATGTCATACAGCATTGTGCAATATTTATGTTGCTAAGGTTATTTCTCTGAGATCTGCTCTAGATCTCATACCTCCCCTTCTCCTTTTAGTAAATGAACTCGTCCGCCTGAGGTCGAAGATCATAAAGCATTTCGTGAGAGTCACGCTATATTTAAGCCATCACCAATTTTTATCTCAATCTTTACGAATAATGTTTTCTATTAAAAAGCTTAAATTCCGTTTTCTTTTTTTAAAAAAAAAATCAAAATATAATTCTTTGCAATGAGCCTATTATGGTATCTTTTAAGAAAATGAATTCAATTTCACCATCTCTTTTATACTCAACTTCCCTCTTACCCATTCTTTGTCCTCAATATATTTTTTTCTTCTTCTTTTCGCGTTACGCAACAAAGAAAAAAAATCGAGAAAATTCCATCTTCCGAATCGAATTTGTGTGAAAAAGAATAAAACATTTAAGTCGACACACTGATCGGTTTTTCTTCTTCCACACCCTTTATTCGAATCTATTTGGAATTTTTGACACCAAATCCACTTCATTTAGTTCTTCCTGCGAGTATTATCGTAATAAGCTCGAATACTAAACCAACAAGATCCAGTTTCGTGAAAAAGCCGGAATCTCTTTTTGTCGCAAGTCTCTTGTGTTGTGATATTCCCTGTTGAGAAGAACGGGGTAAAAAGTTCTGCTTTTTTTGTTCGTCCTATCCTTTTAAAAATATTTGAATCCCTTCTTTGTTGCGTTTTTAAAAGAAGAGACTACTTTACACATGTTTCAATGAGAAACAAGCGAATTCAGTATAAATGTGTTTTTGTTCATTGTTTTAACTGTTTTGGGATGTGTAGTTCTTATGAGGGTAGGATTAAAAATTATCGTGGGAAATATAAAGTGGCTTTTGATTGATGATATACAGGGTGTCCGAGAAGTCTTTGACACATTTCAAAAATTCGGTTTGAAAAAAATAAACGAGATAGAAAGTAAAATTAAATTACATTTATTACCTAATATTGTGAAGTTTTTTTTTTAACTTATCAATACACCTCGATGTGGGCCCCTGATTTTCGGGGGCTACGAGCAAATGACTGATGAATTCCATCGACGACACTTCTGTGTCGACCCAGGACACTCCCAGTTTCCAAAAACTTTTTTCCCATGCAATAATGCTGTTACGAGACGGAGGGTCTTTTCCCGTATTTCGTACGGAAATTACGTTGAACTTGAGTCAGAGATTTCGATTCGAAAAACCACATAACACAAAACGCGTGCTCACTTGGAGAAGCCATTTTCTAAATAACTCTTTCTAACGTTTCAGTACAGCAATCTACCGGCCAGTTTTGCATTTAAAAAAAACTTTACTATATGAGGAAATAAATGTAATTTAATTTTACTTTCTATCTCGTTTATTATTTTTTTACCGAATTTTTGAAATGTGTCAAAGAGTTCTCAGACACCCTGTATATATGAAGATAAATTTGATTATTTATACTTAGGTCTAAAAAATATTAATTCTGCATGCAGAAATCCTTGATTCTTTTTTCTTTAACTGCACTGAATACAGAAATAAAAGATATAATGCACATACATGCGCTTGACCATTTTTGAAGAATTTTTAAATTCTGACAGCTCTTTAATTTCCTGTGCCTAATAATTGTTTTTAAAGTCATGTATGTCTATGCATAAAATATTAATAGCGTGAATGCGAGGTATGCATATACCAGACATCAAAATGTTTGAAGAATTTCTAAATTCTAGACCACTGTTAAGTTCCCACGTCATAAAAACACGTTTTGAATCATGATAATCTATTCATATAATAACTAACATAAACAAGGGATATTATAAGTTACATATAAAGTTATACCAAATTTTTTTTTAAAAAAATTAAATTCTAAGCCACTGTTAAATTAACCTCCCCCCCATAAAAACATTTTTAGATTCATGACAATTTTTTCATATAATAACTAACATAAACAAGAGATATGATAAGGCACGCATACGGACATACCAAATTTTTGAAGAATTTTTAAATTCAAGGCCACTGTTAAATTCCCCTCCCCCATATATATTTTTAAATCATGGCAGTCTACTATGAGAAGAAGACTATACTACCTGCTCCAACCAATATATTCAAATGGATGGATCTAGAATACATTACCGAAGGGGGTGAGACTTCATTGGCTGTTTGCTTGCTCTTTTGGAACAATTACTGTATTCCGGCTACCTTCTATTTAACTGGAATACATGAAAGGAAGGTTAATACATGAATGAAATTTCCAAGGCAATTGTACCAATATTTGTTGTTCATATATACGGATGAAAAAGACCCTTCTATTAAATGAAAAAAAAGACATCCATCTATAATTCATTATCAAGAAAATTTTCAACATACAGTTGACCAAAAATATAAATACATTACGAAAACGGATTTTAATTTATCATTTTTTAAATAATGTTTGTTATAAGAATAGAATATGACATTACTATTTTTATAATGCTGTTTAGCCCAGGAAAAGAACCTAACAATCTTCCTGGTATCCATGCTGTTCAAAAATGTCAGGATTTTAGATTATTCGGCCACAATTAAGTTAATGTACGGAAATTATGAAGTTTTTTTTTATCATGTCAGAACATGATGTTGTTTTGGGAATGAGGTATACAAAAATCCATTGGCGAAAAATTTTTTAAAATCGTAGGAGAAAAATTGAAATTTTATTATCTGTACGAGCATTTCAAGAAATCAGCTTTTAATAACGCGTTGCCGTTGCATTTACAAAAACTCTAATTAAAAAAATAAGTTAAGGACGACAGCAAATAAAATCTATAAAAATGTCATTTTAAGCCCGTGATTATATGAAATGAAATAAATAGGAAATATGATATATATTTTTTAATAATAAATGCGATATAAAGTTTTTTATTATCGTTTTCAATACTAAAGTGATTCATTCAGTGAAACCATTAAAATGAATAAAAATATAATTCAACTTGCACGAGCAAACGGTTCTTGGCCGTTCAAAAAACTATGTTTTGACATGATACATTGAAATATGCATAGCAGATTTCATTTTATTCTTTTTCTATCATGTCAGAACATGATTGGGAATGAGGTAGATAAAAATCCATCGAAGAAAAATAAAAAAAATCGTAGGAGAAAAATTTAAATTTTATTATTTGCACGAGCATTTAAAACATCTGCTTTTAATAACGCGTTGCCATCGCATTTGCAAAAGCTCTGATTAAAAAAATAAGTTGATGACTACAGCAAATAAAACCTAGAAAAATGTCATTTTGAGCAGGTGATTATATGAAATGAAATAAATAGGAAATGTGATATTTTTTTTAACAACAAATGCGAGACAAATTTCTTTGGATCGTTTGCAGTACTAAAGTGACTTATTCAATGAAACCATTAAAATGAATAAAAATATAATTTAACTTGCGCGAGCACGTGGTGCATGGCCGTTCAAGAATTGAATGTTCTGACATGATACATTGAAATATTCATATCAGATTTCATTTTAATCTCTTTTTTTGTATTTTCAAGTACTTATGAGCGAGTAACATATGTAGAAAAATAAAATTCGCTAAATCTTCTCATAAAAAAACCGGTAATAACGTTGACTATGGTAACCCATTTTTCTCAAAGAAAATTCTGATAGACGATATTAGACATTGTTGATTTTCTTTTTGTAAATATATTTTGTTAATAAACCTTTTTCATTTTCCACAAGGATAAAAACATTTTTCAAACTCATCAGCATTTATCAACAACATATCCATCGCCGTTTTAAATTAAAGTAATTTTTCAGTGCTGTAATATAATAATAATGTATCTGAAATCCACAGTTAATTAATTGAATTATTAATTAATCTTTTGGTATATAAATATGAATATGAATATTTTGTTACTTCCAAGCAAACAGTGCTGCATAATATATTTTTTAGAAAAAATTAAATTAAAATAGAAAAAAAAACTTTCTCTTAACATCAAAATTTTTACTGCATGTATTATTTTTTAAGTTATTGGACTGATAAAACAAACCGGATAATTTTAAAACCACATTACTTTCTGTTGGAGAAATATTAAGGTAACCAGTGACTTTTAAAATGACTTTTTGTAATTCTCACCTTAGCAATGTGAAATTTTACGGTCATTAAGAGTAACACTATAGGAGACGACACACAAACTTTTAAAGCATTGTGTCGATTTATTTATGAGTTGGAGGGGGGGGGTAATATAATATATTATTAGCGATAAATAATGTTAATGAAAAATGTTCCAGGCGCTCCAAATTTGTTCGAAAGCGCTCCAATTTTTATTATTACTTACTCTAACCTTTTTGAGACAAAAGTTGGGATTAATCTTGAAGCTTGAATACGAAATATCAGAGTTAAATGTTCCAGGCGCTCCAAATTTGTTCGAAAGCGCTCCAATTTTTATTATTACTTTCTCTAAACCTTTTGAAACAAAAGTTGGGATTAAACTTGAAGTTTAAGTATTAAATCTAAATTAACCAATATAATAACTTAAAACTGCTGATTTTTAAAAAATTTTTTTTGTAGATTTTAGTTATTACATTCATTAATTTTGATATTTCGATCTGAAACTTTAAAGATTAATCCCAACTTTTGATTCAAAAGGGTTAGAGAAAGTAGTAATTCAAATTGGAGCGCTTTCGAACAAATTTGAAGCGCATTTTTCATTAACGTTATATATCACAATTAAATATTATATTAAGCCCCTAACTCCCAAATAATACTTTATAACTAACTTAATATAATATTTTAAAATTTTGTGTGTCATCTCCCATAGTGTTACTCTTAATGCCTGTAAAATTTCAAATTGCAAAAGTGAAAATTACAAAAAGTAATTTTAAAGGTCACTGGTCGCCTTAATGCAAAAGAATACTTGTAAATTTAAGAACAAGAAAAGATGTATAAAAAAAGTCAAGAAAGCGAAAGGAGAAGTAGCAGTTGGAAAATCCCCCCAAATCTAAACTACAAACATTTTTGCATTGTCACCTACTGCGTTGTAGAGGAAAAATGCCGCTTTTCGTTTCCCGATGTGTCACTTAGCAATATGCAGTAAATGAATTTTAATGCTTTCGTGGACTGCTCTGTTTACTACAATTTGTTTTGTTTGATGATTTCTTTTCGTTTTTTGTCGATTATTTTGATTTTGGTTTTTCTTTGAAAAAACAGCTTGGAGAATTTAACTAGTAATTAACTACTAGACGGAAAAAAATTCAAGTATTTAATATAATACTGATGAAAAGGAATGGGGTTGGAGATGGGAACTGCTTTTTTTAATGGATAATCCGACATGGCTGTATCTATAAAGCATCACTGAAAGAATTCTAATTTTCGTTTTTCTAAAACTCAATATTGTATTTTTATTTGTTGTGAAACGATTTGCAGATTTTAGATTGCTATCTTTGCAAATTTATGAACAGTTTTCAATATTAGACCCAAAATCCATTAAGTGTTATTTGTTTTCAAATGCATCGACTTTCAAATATAAACTAACATCATTTATATTTCTCTTATATAATTTAATCTTGCATTATTTTGATTTCGGCTTCAGTAATTTTTTTGTTTCCAATAGATTCTCGCTAAATCAGACTTCACGATAATAAGAGAACAAAAGATTTTCGACATAATTTTGCAAGCTGATTTCTATAAAACTTATTTTTAACAAGAAACAGTGTCTAGAGCTTTACAAGATAAAATAAATTTCCATTTATATTGAAAAGGAAATTATTATTATTTATTTTCTTATTTCTCAAACTTGAAATGCGGGGGAAAAGTATTTGAAAAGTATTGTTCTATTTTAACTAGATTGTATAAGGTATAATGCATGTCATTATTTTATGCATCTAATTTCACAGATTTTATTATTACTATCAGATATTTTTATTTGTTACTAGCCGCCTTTGGCGACCTGTTGGTTCGCCAGTATTAATGCCGACTAAAGGAATCAATCAATTTTTTATATAACTTGGTCTCACAAGTTTTTTAGCAAAATATTTTTAAGCTTCAAATTTCGATAGTAATATAATTCACTTATGCTATTATGTAGGCCTTAAGCAGTCCTATCTTTGAAGTCCGCATCTCTCTCTGATTTTCCATCAGTGCACGTAAAATTCAGTTTTAAATTAAAGTGGAAATGATGAAACTTCAATTAATATAAAGACCTCTTTATTCAATCCAAGCATGTTTTTAAACAAAATTGAGAACAGAAAGCAGAGTAGTCCGACATTGAAGTTTTATGTTCACTGCAGTAATTGAAACATTAAAATTTTTTTTAATAATTTAAAATATTGCAAGAAATTATTCAGCAAACATTTCACAGCTTCAATGAAACATTCAGTTTTTAATTTTATTTTTAGATTTATATAAGTGCTCTCAATAATAAATTTTTTTTAGGTTTACAAATACATTTCAAAAAATTATGGTTTAAATTCCTTTGATATTATAGATTCATATTTGTAAAATATTCTTAATATTTCAACTTCTAAATAAATAAATAAGCATTTCTATCTTCTTGAAATCTGGCTGATTTATTCAGTTCTGAATATTGCAAGTTTAGAACAATCATCATTTTCATAATCTAGAGCAATTCTTCAAGAGTAACCCTGATATTGGCTTCTTTGATATCTTGATAAAGTGATCTAAAATCGCCATTTTTTATCGAAAAGTTATGTTGAAATTTTCATAGATTGATCAGGTTTGATGATTGATTTAGTTGTTTGGAGTGCCACTTTTTTATTTTAAGGATTTATTTTCTCTATAATATATTATTAAACATGATTCACAGAGCAGATTTTATATGTAAAAATTTAAAAGTCGTAATTCATCAGCAATTTTCCCCCTCAATCTACTAATTATATATTTCACTTAGACCATTTGTTAAGAGATGTATGTCTCTTTCAAAAAATTAAGAAATTATATATTGTGCTCCGTTTACAGAAGATGCCTTGTAGATGTTAAGCCATATTCGCCTTAAATAAAACTGTTTAATTGAATTAGCAATATTTGTATTATAAAATATCATAGAAAACGCTTCATTGCATTTATTTTCCAACTATATCATGCTTCATATTTGTTTCATTTTATGCAGACACGTGTTGAAAATGACATTTTTATATGTTTAATTTGGAATGATAGTTGATTTATTTCTTCTCATGTGAGAACATTATATTGTTTTGGTTAGAAAGTTTTGATGTTTTTGAAATATGCGGGTAAAAAATATTTTTATCTGCTTTTACAAACTCTGCATTATTAATTATTACGTATGCTTGTTTGAAAGAAGATGCGTTTTCAAAAAGCAGACCTTCTTTCACCAGTATAGCTTTAATATTGAAAAAAGACGCGTTTTTATTTCACATGATTCGTTAAAATGTGGTGATAAATTACAATCACGAAGACAAATTCTTTGATTTTCACAATATATCTTCTTCACATAAGTGAAAGTAATAATTCAAAACATGTCTGATTGTTTTAAAATGTTAAAAAAACAACATGAATGCAAAAATATTTTACTTCTACTTATTATCAATTGCTTTTTGTTCGTCGAGTTTTTTTTTGAAATGACGTCATCTTCAAGTTCGCTTAAGATTTCTTACTTTCCAATAATTAATCTCGCTCTCAGAAGATTATCGTTTGGTGCTTTTCTAAAATTTCTTTTTCAGTTTTAACTGTCGCACTTTTGTAATATATTTAGTATTAGTATATATTTATAATACTAATACTAAATATATATACTAATATTATATTTAGTAATATTTAGTATTTTTATGTATTTTAATTCTTTAGTTGAATTAATAATTTTGATATTGCAAACGATCAAGAAAAAATTTCTCTTGCAATTATTGTTTAAAAAATATCACATTTCCTATTTATTTCATTTCATATAATCACGTGATGAAAATTGACGTTCTGTTTTATTTTTGGTCGTAATCAACTTATTTTTTTTATCAGAACTTCTGAAAATGTGATGGCAACGTATTATTAAATGCTGATTTTTTTTTAATATCTTCGTGAAGATAAAATTTTATTTTTATTTCATGCGAAATAAATTGTTGAAAAATACGATTAAATTAAATGTTAAAAAATTCATTAAAAATAGAATTTCAATTTATTTGTCAAAACAATAGTATCATTAAAAAGCTAATTTTTTTATCTTTAATTTGATGCAAAAATCAATTTTGAGCTGTAATATTTTCGGAATTTATAGCGAAAAAACGTTAAAACTTCGCTTATTTTTTAATTAATTAAAATTTTAATTAAAAATTCCAAAAAAGGGCTCCGAGGTGCACATTTCAAGCCCCCAAGGTATACATGTACCAAATTTGGAAGCTGTAGGTCGAACGGTCTGTACATCACCAACAGACACAGACACACAAACACACACACACACAGAGAGAGAGAGAGACACACACACACACATTGAGCTTTATTATAAGTAAAGATGTATTATTAGGTATTTTATTTTAAAACGATAATCAAAGAAAATTTGGAATGATTGTTTTGGAACAACGTGAAATTAAATTATTTTTTCGCTGAATAATGGCTTAGCTGATACATTTTCAATTGTAATAGTTTTCAAGAACACTGAGAAATTTCAACTATAAGTTTTAACATAATTCTACAATGGCATTAGTATGATAATGTTTAGAGTTAAGTTATATCTTCGAATTTCTAATGCAAAATGTTTGATAAAAGCAATGTTCAAAATGCTGCAAAGGCCAGATTATTCGATGTAAAAATGCTAAATTTCACTTTTGGTTAAAACAATTTCTTGAATAGAAAATTGTTATCAAATTTTTAATTAAAATTTATTTAAAATGTTAACATTTTTTCTCAATAACTTGTGAACCTATCGCAGCTCAAATATTTTTTGTGATATTAACTTTATAAATTAATTTTTATGTGATATGCCAATTGCTCTCAGTATTTTTCTAATTTCATTCAATTTTCATGAATATTTAATTGTTTGCAAAAACAAAACTTTACCTTATTTTAGTTTTTGATCGATAGTTGTGATGGTGATTATATACATATTTTATGTATTTTATCGTTACCTTAATTAAAAGTAAAATTTTAAAAATAATGTTAAAATTATAACAAGGTTAATCAAACCAGTGGCATTAAGAAATGAAAATTATATTAAAGTAAAGTTGTAAATTATATTATAATAAATTATTTAAAAAGAACAACTATATTAATTAACTTTTTTTTGTATTGCTATTACAAAGCAGAATGTCTCAGGACAAATAATTTTCTATCTTCTAAAAACACTTGCCATCAAGTTTCGAATTCAATAACTATGTGGATCGAAGAGGCGTCCTTAATTTGGAAAGCCCATTATATCATGAAATATATTTTGAGCAATTATTAATACAGGATATCCCACGGAACCATTTTGTTTTGAAGTCATTTGTTTCTGTTGTCCGATTGTCGGACATGATTCAAATCGACAATTTTAAACGGTTAGATCATTTCCCAGAGGACGATCATTTTAATTAATACAGCATTCCATAACAGCGCCATCTATCGAGCTTTAGAAACGCCGGCACAATTAATGTTTAGGCAGAGGTCTACTAATCCCAGTTACATAAAGACGTTTCGCGCTGGCTAACTAAGTGGTACGATGTTTCGGTCACATAATGCATTTTTTTTAGATTTCTAATGTCTTCCTAGAAGGAATTATCTAACTGTCTGTTTCTTTCATATCAACATGTTTAAAACTATTTCCTATTTCCTTGTAAATATTTCCCTTTGCAAATTTTTCCCGTTAACTTCAAACAAATTCTTTTCTTTTTTTAGTCTCTTCATTCTTCATTTGCATTATTTTAATTTTAGTTTTTGAAACCGAATCCTTATATATATATATATATATATATATATATATATATATATATA
>JAOUZG010030082.1:6525347-6542830 GCA_026289955.1 Argiope argentata
GGCAGCTGCCTAGGATCAGTTGGATGAGAAGAGGTCACGAGTCAATCGCTTAGAAAAGTTACTATGTGAATAAATTTCTTATTAGACCAAATAGGCAGCCACCTGAGATCAATTGGCTGAGAAGACGTCACGAGTCAATCGCTTGAAAAATGTTATGTAAATAAATTCGAAAATAATATATAAATTCTATGAATTATAAAATATTGGAATAACTTGCTTATTATGGTATTTGTGAACACTAAATATCTTCCTATTAAAACAAGGGGTGTTCAAATGAAAAGGTACGAAACAACATTGGGGATAAATGAAAGTTTTATTAAAATAATACACCATAGTCATGAGCACAACGATTCTAATGATAAACAAGGCGAATAATTCTTTGTCCCCATAATTCCCATGGCTCTGACAATCCTAGTCCTTCACAGTGTCCTTGAATTCGTGCTTCACTTTCATATGTAATTATTCGTATATTGTTTGTGTTAATCTCAAAATATTAAAAATTTCTTTTTTGTTTTCCTTTTTTTTAAATTCAATTCAAACGATTTTGTCTAAGAATATTTCAAGCTGAGTTTTTTGTCTACAATATTTAATGATATAAAGAATATGTAATTTAATCAAATAAAATCAAAAGTTTATTTTAAATAGAAATTCCTTTTATCTTTTTTCTTTGTCTAAGAATGTTAAATAATTCAAACAACTAGTCCATATAGCATTAAAAAGAAATTAAACACTAAGAACAATTTATTAAATTTTATATCACCTTCATAAAAAAGCAACCAAAAAAGACAAACTAGAATGTTTCTAAAAATTCTTAAATTAATTTATGTTGAAATAAAAATTCATATTCTCCAAAATTTCCTAAGTATAGACAAATGTTTAACAAAAAGAAAAAAAATAGTTTTAAATTCTAAATTTCCATACCATTCTATTTATCAATTCGAAACGCCACCAACTCAAAATTTCAACCTTGAGTGAAACCCCATTCAGACCATCTTACATCACGTTCAGCACAAGAGCTTTCGTAATTTCCTTAAAGAAACAGAAAATACCCGCCGCCATTCGGCAAAACAGAAAGAAAGTCAAAAGAATCATCATTTTTTTTTCTCTCTTTTGTTCCCAGAAAAGCCACAGCTCCAGAAGAAGAAAAAATATCTTCCAGGAAATAATTTTCAATTTTCTGAAGAGCCCTATTCCAGTGTCAGAAATAAGCAATCCGCTGTGACACCTCACACAAAAGTCTAGCCTTATCACTTACATACCTGATAGGGTGCTCCCATAAACACTACTCCCATTTCTGACTTCAACAGGGAAAAAAAGGAACAAGAACAAAAAGAAAAAAAAAACAAGAAAAGGAATAACGTATCCTGGTGTGTAGAAGTGTGAAAAAAAAGAATATATTTCCAGTTTCTTGTAATGATATCTCGCGCCTGTTTCTGCAGAGTTAAGTACCTATCCTACCCCTTTTTGAGTGCCGAAATACAGGGATGGAAATAAAAACGAACAGGTCCCCGCGCCGAAACAGTTGTAAGTACGTTGTTGCCTTCTTTGTCACTTGGTTCTGGGTAAAAAAGAGAGCAGGTTGTTGGAAAGTGCTCTTTTCTTTGTTGAAATGATCTTACTGAAAGGATGGAAGTTTCTTTTTATGTGAACCTCTTTAAAGGCCCCTGCCCACTTAAAAAGAAAATGTCTTTTTCTCTCTCACACCCTTCCCCCCTGTTGCCATGATAGAATCTGACGATTATTATCTCAATGTTTCTTATAACGTGAGATAAAATGGTATGGAGGGAGAGAGAACGAAAATGTTAGAAAAGCGTTTAAATGAAAAGGTAGAAACTTTCTGGTAATTACCAGAAGGAACTAACATGCTTTTTGGAGTAAAAGTGAATTACGTTTTTCGGGAGGAATGCTTTTAACCCTAAGTAGTTGCAAGAAAATGTATTCCTTCATTCCAAGGATTAAAGTTAAATCTTAAAAGAGTTTTGTAGGGGCGAAAGCGCCAGCCATTTTGTTTGATAGATATTGGAGGGAATAAGAGCAACAACTAATGACTTGTTCAAATGGGTGTTTAACATTCGGAGCCTTCTTGCTTCCATGGGGACATTCCGGCGATTTCCAATCTCAGTTTTAGATTATTGTTGGATTAAGTGAACCGTTTTAGATTCTGTTTGAATTTGAGACAGATTAGGTGGCCATTTGGAGTTGGGGATAAATTACAACAAGGAGGATAATGGTGATGCCCGTTCTTTGCTTTAATTGTTATGTTTGTTTCCCTCCCAGAAATCTATCCAGAGTTTCGAAGAACCATACTCTCGTTCGTAATTTATTGGCAAATGTCTTATAAACTTTCTGATTAATCTATACGAAACAAAATGACTTCGTTACAATTGACGTCAGCTGTATCTGAGAGGTTTAATTTATGGCTAACCCATCAAATTGCTGTAATGTCCAATGACAAACGCTACATATATTACAGAAAACAATACTAAATGTGAATATCTCAATTAAGTCAGATAATCATTTATATTTTTGTCAAGATGTACATTATTTGTTGTATAGATACGATCCGAGCTATGATGCCTAATTTTTTTTTGTTTTATACTGAAAACATTCGACGTTTTATCTGAAAAACACGATTTTGAAGATAAATGTTGATAAAAGATGGTATTTGTATTAAAATAAGATCAGAAAAGAAATACGACTGGCATTGTCGAAGAAAAAAATGAGATTTTTTGAAAGATTCATTGATGTTAAAACACGTTTGCCCATTTATTATTTGTATGAAGCTATTCTTAAGATTTGAAAACAGCTATTGAAAAAATGGAATAAACATTTAAAGAAGCTATTTTTAAATCTTTGGATGATATTGTGATCTTTTTTTTTCCTTGAGGAGAGTGTGGAGAGAAGTGAAATGAAATTCATGGAAATACAATTCAATGCGAAAAGCTGTTCCTTTTGTTGTAAAAGAAATACAATCTTATGGTAATTGGAGAGTTTAAAGTAATTCATGAATAAAACTGAAATATAAGGTTTATGCTAAATGATAAGATAAACATGAAGTTTTGATTTTCAATGTGTCGATAACATAAGCATTAGTCGTGATTATCATTGTGTCGATAACATAAATCTGAGCTCTTGGTTGTTGCGTCCATAACATAAATATGAGTTTTTGATTATCGTTGTGTTGATAAAATAAGCTTCAGTATACTATATCCGAAATGTTATTATTGTAGTTGTGTCGATAGCATTACGAGTTCTTGATTGTTGTTGTGTATCTTAATTTAAACATAAGTTCTTGATTGTCATGTTTTCCATAAACATGAGTTTTTGATAATTCAATTTGTGTACTTGTGAGTGTACGGAAAGAAAATACCAACATCAGGTCGCAAAACTAATATAAATAACAATAACGAACAACAATAGTATGTTTTTGGCTAAATAAATTTGAGTACACTATATCCGAAATGTTAAATACTTCTCTTATATATGGGGTGGTAAATGAGTAATTATTAATACATTTACTCCAATATATATACTTTGAGATAATCAGTAGCAATTATTATATAGTTTGGTGATACTTCCATAGGGTAATTGCAAGAAAACAAACGCCGAACAATTATTGGCACCTTTACTCTAAGAATGCAATGAAGAACTTATTTATATAATACTATTCTGAAAATTTATTCCATTTTTCAGTGATGAATATTTAACCCCCCTCTCCCCATTATTTTTCCAAAATTAAATGTGATTCTATTTTTAAAACGAGACGAATTTCTTAATTTCTTTGAGTGGCTTAGGATTTAAAAACAAGAAATTTACAATAATCTATTGTTATCTTACTTCTTCCTTTATTATAAGTTTCGAAACATAAATAAAAACAATCAGAAAAGAGTGTTGTTAATTCAAGCAAACCTATTCTCGGTCTACACAATAAGAGCTCAAAAAAAATTATGACCCGAAAACGTCCTAAACAGCACATTTTTCATTTCACCATTTCGCTAACACAACGAAAGGAAAACTTAAACGAAATTAACGAACTCCTCAATAGCGCCAGAACACCAAACCCAAAATAAAAACTCCAAGAAACAATACAGCTGCAAGAAAAATCGCGCATTTAAGAAAGATAAATCGGTGTGGAGAACAGCCCAGAAACCAATTAGAGCCCAGCCCCAAAAAAGTACTCCAAATCAACCCAAAAGAAAAAGGCAACCTCCCTCTCTTTGGGGTAATAGTTTAATGAAATGGGATGCCTCTTTGTAAAAGTAAGAGGGCCTGCCTGGAGATTTAAGTAAGGCATTCAAGGGAAAGGGTAGATAAACTTGACGTTATTTGTGACAAGGACGGGCTTAACTTGATTAGAGCTAATTTTGAATGGGAAGATTGGATTGGATTCGCCGTCGAGTTGGGAGCTTAAAAAATTGCATTTCAGTTAATTTTGCTGATTTGGTAAATGGCGCATTGCATAATGAATGTGGTGTTAACTAATTAGGAATTATTCTGAATTGAGATAGCAATAAAATGTAAGAATTAAAAACAATTTGCTTGTGTTAATTCTATGGGATTTTCATTAGGTTGAATTTGTGCTACTGCTGTGTTCCAAGGATAATTCATATTGAAAGGATAAAAATATGATTAACAGTCTTTAAATTCTTTGAAAAGTCTTAATTAGTCCTTCGCTAAAGATGGTGCGTCAGGACTATACAGAATCTCCCATAATATGTCTCTATCTGGGAGTAATCCTATTTTGATGGTGTTTGAGGTGGTTGCTGGGCACACGTATAAGTGATTAGACGTGTACTCGTATATTGATCCTGTCCTATCAAATAAGAGGATAGCGTTTAATTAAAAAACATTTATTTCCAAACTTATATACAATAAAAACAACTTTTTCTCCTCTAGTTTAATATTATTGACACAATCTGCATCTCAGTTAACAGTGATAGATGAATAGTTCCCCGATTAATTTCAGAGAAACAATCTTGCAAGAAAAGCTAACAAACCCTTAGCGCTTTCGGCTACTGCCATCTTAGCCCCCAAGGATCCACCGATAATCATCAGATGGAAATCTCCTTTGTCGACCTCGAAATCACGAGGTATCTCTCCAACTCTCCAGCCGTCTCGCAACTATTGACCGTATAACAGCTGTCATAACGGTCGTCATAACGGTCGAACAGCTGTCTCTTAGCAAAGGAAAAACATCTTTACAGCTTCTCTCCAGCTGTCTCCCCTTAGCTGACCGGATATCATAAAGGTCAAACAGGTGTCTCTTATGCGGCATTCCTACGACCCGTCGAATCTTCAGACGAGCCACGCGTTCTCCCGTTTTACCTCTCATACCGTTTCTTGGGATGCTTTGATGTCGGTGGTTGTATCCAAAATTTTCCCGCAAATTGTCGGGAAAGTGTCCAGGCGTCAAAGGGCCCCAACAAACCGCAATAGGGGTAAAACGGGGGAACGTGTAGCCCGTCTGCAGTTTTGCAGGTCGTTTGAATCAGGCTTTAGCTAGAGAGATAATCTTCACAGGCATAACCTGAAGTTTGGGGCAAGGTTTGCAACAAGCACACGATGTTGTGTTGTTGGAAGTATGGCAATTCTTGATGAAATGTTTCTGGGACAATCATATTCTGTAAATAGAAAATTTTTATATATCAGAGAAGTTAACTCGTGACGAGCCACTACATTTGCATCTGCGAGTATGATAGTGTTACAGTTTATTGCTTCTTTGTCTAATAAGTCCTCACATTTCGTTTCCTTCTATTGTTCTACTGTTTAAATATTTCAACAGAGTGGAATTTTCCTTCTGCAGGTTGTATTTAACATCAAAAAGTTTAATTCATAGTTAGAAGTTTTGAATATCGTATCTGATTTTACAGATGCATATCAGTTTCTAATTTAAGCTAATAATAAAAACTGTGCTCTAACGAATTAGAAATTCCTAACTTTTCTGTTAGGAAGAAATTCATCCAGTGAACTTGTAAATAATCTAGGGAGCTAAAAAAGAAATATTATCATTTGCATTCGAAACGAATTTTAATAATTTCTTTAAATTGTGTTCTGTTTTGTCCATTTTTTTATAGAATGATATTCAGCAATAAACAAAACGTCTTATAAAACCACTCCCAGTCACGCTTCAAGCCGTGTATCTTATCTTATACTTTACTCATTTTGAAATTTGTTGGACATCTTGATACAACTCGGTCATCCCGATTAGAATCATCAACGTTCATTATTTGGTTTTGCTCACATAAAGTTCATAATTTTCCTCCATCCAAACAACATCCATGATCTGTTTTTATTATTTATTTTCATGATTTAATTTGAGGGACTAGAGGATGTTTTTTAACCGATTTCTATCCGACCTGGCGTCTCCTATCATACACTTCAATAAAAGTTTCCCCTTGCTCCCATTAGCCAAATTATTTTCCATCCGATTTTAATATGTGCATCCTCATCTACTATGTCATAAAAATAAGTGAGCACAGAATATATGTATACGTTAACAGATTTTATATGTCAGCATATAATTGTTTCAAATTATTTGTTAAAATCGGAAATCTCTGCAAAAGGCTCATCTCAATAACTTTTCTTGTACGATTTTAAATTCTATAAATTGTTTTTTTTTATTTATATTTTTCTGCTATAAATATTTTGGTACTGAAATAAAATTCTCGTAGCATGTCCGTTAAACCACACAGTGACCAGAATGGTCATAGATAAGCGGTGTGAGATGGCGTTCTGTTCTGTATGGTCATTCCTTAATACCAATTCAGCTAACCATGGTAAGACATAAAATGTGAACCCCATACCATGGGAAAATGACATCAGAAGGCTTCAAGAACTTCATTTCTTGAAATCTCAAAATGCATAGGCAACAAATCGCTTTTGAGGCATCAATTTCCACTTTTAGGGTTATTAGAAAATAATGCAGAATGCTATCACATTTGGAAATGGCAACTTGATTTCCAAATTATCCATTCTCTGAATTCTTACGATTCGTCTTAGTTAATTAAAATTAACCTTTTTCAACAAGTTAGAAACAATCAAGAGACTATCAGAATACGCATGCGTCGATATTTAGAAAAAAAAGATGAGATTTTTTTTTCTTTAAATCTCAAAATTAGTCGAGCACCAAAACTTTGTTTACCAGCTAGAAAAAATGGAAAATAAAAGTTTAAAATACACACAAACACGCACATAGAGGGATAGAGACCGATAAAAAAAGTCTCGTTATTGTTTCAGACCCGGTTTAAACTGGTTAATGATTTTAATAAAGACAAATAATGACTTAAGAATAATAATTGTCTCACGTGATACCTTGAAATTTGCGATCAAAGATTTAATTGTCTTTTTTATTAATTATTTTGAATTAAAATTATGAAACATATTTCTATTGTTACATAATACTAGATGTCTTTGTTGTGTAGAATATTCGCCACATTTCTTACGGCTCATTTTGATGTGATTACTCTAAAATCAGAGTTTTATTATATGAAAGTCTTTCATAAAGAAGATTCTTTTCAGATGTATTGTATTTTTAATGTATTCATTGGTTCTGTTATGACAATGTTGTCATTTAAATCTATGCAATCATCACTTGTTTTAAATTAGATGCTTAGAAGAATTGCAAACGTTTTTAACAATAGTTTATTTGGAATTTGGTGGTGGATAAATTGCAATGGAGTTAAACATTCTCTAAGGAACGGAAACTAATAAAAACCTGCAGTTAAGCAAATGAAAAGCTTGGAAAGAAAGAGCTCACAAACAAAAGTAAATTGAGAATCTTTTCAGTAGAATTCCGAAGAAACAATGGGGATATATTCAGAACCTTTTTCTTTCTTTTTAGATTTATTTTCTGACTGGAAATCGATTTGAAGAAAAAGACAGAAGAATAGTATGTTCGGGGATTTGATGTAGGCCGAAAGATCTTTGTTTTTATCCAGGATAAGTTAGTTTAGTTCATAAGATTTTTTTATTTATTTTTCTTTTGAGAAACAATTTTTTTTATCATTTGCTCTGATACAATTGTTTTGATGATAAAGAGGAACCATTTTTATTTTCCAAATAAATTATATTAGAATTGCAGTCGCAAAATTTAACTATCAAAAATGTTTCCTTCTCCATATGTATTTACTTCTTGCATAGTCTTTGTTTACACCCAAAAACTAGTCTCGGAAAGCATTGACGAAGAATACTTCCACCATATTCTTTGAAAACATTGACTGAGAATATTCCACCATATTCTTTGAAAACATTGATTAAGAATATTTCTGCCATATTCTTTGAAAACATTGACTGTCGTATTCTTTGAAAACAGTGACTAAGAATACTTCAGCTATATTTTTTAAAAACATTTATTACGAATACTTCTGTCGTATTCTTTGAAAACAGTGACTAAGAATACTTCAGCTATATTTTTTTAAAAATATTTATTACGAATACTTCTGTCGTATTCTTTGAAACCATTGACTAAGAATACTTCAACCATATTCTTTGGAAACATTTATTACGAATACTTCTGTCGTATTCTTTGAAAACATTTATTACTAATACTTCCGTCGTATTCTCTGAATACATTAAAATGCCACGGAGAAGATTAAGAAAATCAAATTCATTTCAATCAATGTTCTTACATATAGTAAATAACAAATCTTATATAAATAGCCATATGTGAAAAGTGAATATGAGTCACAATACCAAATATCAAATACCGTTTTTTTATTGATGCCATTTAAGGATTTCAAATTCATTAAAATTTGACGAAATTTTTTTTTCAGTTTTATTGTAATTTCGAAATTTTAGTTATATTCCTCTATATTGAATATAGAAGTATAATAATTGAAATAATGTGTTGATAATATTTCGGTTCAACAATTATCAAAATTAGTTATTTAAAATGAGATTTATCCCAAGATTGCATTAGTTGTCAAACTTTTCAATTAACATCTTTTAGCAAAAATCTTCCAATTATATGTTTTTTTCCTGAAATCCTGATATGAGAATTTAATAGGTTGCAAAACATTCTTCTTAACTTCTAGGATAAAACATAAAATCAATAGCATCATTCCTTACCCTCCTCCCTTCAAAAAACCCCCCATGAATTTTCAAACATAAAATAATGACAATATTATTCATTAAAACTAAACATTTCAATAAAAAATGCAATCTTAAGCAAATCTCTACTTTTAAATGCTAGATAAGCTACTCTTTTTTTAACCTTAGAAAGATATTCAATGCTTTGAATATCTTTTAGCATACAAAGAATTATCAAAATTTTTCTGCACTTTTAAAAGAGGCTTTAAAAGTTCCACATCATAAAAAAAAAGAACACAAGAACCTTTTTCTCAATCGTAAGAGGTTTCGTCGATGCAACTCCAGGTTTAAAGTTTTATTGATAAAAGAGTACATAAAATATTTGTATTTTACTTTTGTTCCACGTTATTATTTTCCCGCGGTTTGGCAAGAACCATTAATATTCACTCAGACGATTTTTTGTTGCTTTTGTTTTAGTTTTCTATTTTCATCTGCGTTCTTTTTTCTTCTATTTTTTATATTTTAATTTAGCCGCGCGCCATTTTTCTTCTAGGAGAATATTAAAAACAACTTATACTGCATCATTATTTGTTTTTGTGGTCTTTATCCCCAGGTCCAATCGAAAAAAGAAAACCTTGAGAGAGAGAGAAAAAAAATGGCGAAAAAGAAGCGAAGGAAGTAAAAATTTTCTATAAGCTGAGGGTAGGAAAGAAATCGATTTCTAAGTGTTATAGTTGGAAAAAAACTGATTAAAAAAATCAAATCGCCCTGAAGATTGATGTTCGATTACTGTCTGAATTTTATTTTTTATAAGCCAATGTGGCTTGACAAGTTAATTTAATGGAGAATTTTTTACCATGTTATTATTTCAAAACTGTTAAGAAAGTATTTTTTCTTGTGTTTAACTACATAAGCAAGTAGGAGATTTCAAGTTTCCGCATTTAAATATGCATTATCTTTTAAAACATCGTTGGAAAAAAAAATTTTTTAAATCTAATTATTGTTTATTTATATTTATGCTTGGATAAATCATTTCGGAGGAAGGTTAACAATTTTAAAAGAGAAAGAAACAATTTGTCGAAAGAATGCAGTAAATGGTTTTCTATGAATATAAAAGTTTCAAAAAATAATAATAAATAACTTTGTGTTTTTATTTGATAGAATATATTAATTTTTAAAGGAAATGTTTTTTTACTGATTTTATCAGGTTCTAAAGAATAAAATTTCCTGAATGATGTTGATTTGCTAAACAGTGTATATTTAAATGCCTTATAAATTAATTAACTATTAAATATATTTTAAAGAACATTATGTCGGTGGGAATTAATATCATGCATCGTTCTTTATAAATTAAAACAAAATTAACATGACCATTTTAACTTCAAAAAGAGAAGAAAATTCTTACAGAATAAAAAAATGAATTTTGAAAATGCGGAGATAAAAATACGTATAGGAATAGAAATAATGTTGATGGAAACATTACAAATTTAATCATATTAAGGGCATAAAAACAAATCTTTTTTAACAACAAAAAATACCTTAATTAAGAGTTTATTTGTTATAAGATTTTGCATTTTTTGGGGAATAAAGAATATTATTGACATACTTTTTTTTCATTTTAGATAATTTTTATCATTTTAGAACATGATTATGAAAAGTTTAGTGAAATTATTTTCAATAATCCAATCTACAGTAAATTTTATATTATTACATATTCTTATTTATTATTTACACTTTTTCGAATTTTGGAACATTTTTTTTTCGTTTTTATTACATTTCCTTTTAGCAACTAGATTTCTTTTGTAATCTTAAAATTGATTCTTAAATAGAAATATATTTTGTTGAGTTTTAAAAATAAAAAACTAAATTATTTTAAGATGAAATGTATCTTCAATTATTAAAGCTGATTATTTAGATAATGTCATTATTTTTAATGATTTTTGGGAAACTTCCATTAACAAAAATGAAGGTTTTGTATTAAAAGCATTTAATCGTATTAATGATAAAGAATTAATAGCAGTTATTGATAAAATATTTCTGCTCGAATGGCCAAGTCAGTGAATCGCGAATCATTAACCCACGGAAGTTTTAGCGGAGAACAATTTGTCATCTGAATGGATTTGCGCGAGATCACTTTTCATATATTGTTGACACTTACACCCTTGTTACAAGAGAAGGTAAAAATAGCAATTCATATAACTAAAGGAATAAAAAAATAAACATTCCTCATAAAAAATCCGTTAAAAATAATGATAAACATATCTTTGCAATTTTTTCATTGGTATAAATAGATCTGGTCTTTAAAGAAGACAATTATGATATTGATTTTAGCAAACGATATTCGTTTTCGTTTATCAAAATACGCCAGAAAAATATATACGAAATAGAGAAAAGTAAAATTTAATACTTTTTTAAGATTGTTTATCACAACTCCTGGATTCATATTTGTAATCATGCTGTTTTGATATCAAAAAGAAATACTTAAAAAAACAATACATATTATATAAATAAAATAAAAAATTTTCACTTTAATACCCTGTTAATATTATATACATATATGTATACAGAGAGAGAGAGAGAGAGTACGTCAATCTACAACACGACATAAGAGCAAAAGAGAACGTAAATATTTCCCAATGATTATATACCCTGAGATTCGGATAGGTATTTCTTAACACGTGTCCATTTAGGTAAGGGAATTATAGGAATTTTTTATGAAAGAATTCTCTTGGTTTGATAGTTTCTTATCCTTAATTCTTAAGTGCATATTTAATCCTTTTCACAAAGCTCGTGGTGCAGCAATAAAATAAAAAGGTGGAATTGGATCAGGAAATAGAGAGAAAATTATATAGCTTCGTTGATAGGGGTTAAATTAAGATAAAAATTAAGAAATAAATTAGTATTTATATTATATTTAAAAATGTCATATTATATAATACAAAATTTGTATTATAATATATGACGGATAAATGATGCAATTTTAAATAAAAAAAAGTTTAATTAATGATAATTTTTTTTATCAAGAATAGAAAAAAATCATTCTTGTAATATTATTTCTTCCGTTAGAAAATAAAGGATGTAGTTGTAAATATATAAATAATATAAAGTAGTAACTAAAAAAAATCTGTTAATATTTCATGACGTGCATCTGTTATTCTTGAAAAGTTTAATTTTCGCACACTGACTAGTTTCTGAAAGCATTTATTTTTTTTTTATCTCAAGATGATTTATAATCAACATTATTTCAGAATTTTGAATAGTTTGTCTTTTTTTTCCTTTTCTTTATTCTTGTGAATTTTTAATGATACTATTCTATATTGAATGCATTGCTTCCAATGCAAAATAATGCTTGTAATCACTAATAAATGGAAAACTATTAAGCTGCAAATTGACAATAATCCACTAATTCTTCTTAATTCCCTTTCATTCTTCGAGTTAAATTAGTGAAATATTTTTACCAAACAAATCATTTATTGGTTAATCAAATTATTTAAATAATAAGTGGAGATAATATTTATTTCCAAAATCCCAATAAATCATTTAATCTCTGTAGGGATTAAACCGTTATTTACTTGTAATCTTTTAATCACCTCATCTTCTTTAATAATTTAACACTTTTCATTTAAATAATGATATATTATTTCTTGTGGACACCAGAAATTTTTATAAGCGCATTTACAATGATTTATGGGCTACAAAGAATATATACTGTTACGATTTTAGCGTAGCGGAATGGACTTTATTTGAGGACAGCACAAACAAATTTATTTACAGCTATTTACAGATATATACAGGATGACTTGGAAAAGTAAAACTTCAGAAAACACAATTCAGCAATAATCAGTCACTTACAGTGTAAATGCAAGTCTTACGCGCAATAAACACGGTTTGCAAAACAGCTATAGTATAGCACAGCAACAGTCAATCACAGCGAGCTCAATAACACAGCGTTAACAGCAAACGCAAACACAGCTCACTAATAACAAGCGAAAAGCTGCTAGTAAAGCGAAACGCTTCTCTTCCCGAAGAGAGATCAACTGCAGAAAGCGGCAACCCGCCTCTTATATAGTCGGGCGAAAGTACCGAGAGGCTTCCGTAATCAGGGCGAAACACCTCGGCTCAGCCAGAATTGTCTCGGGGTTACCAGAATATTCCTCCCGCCAAGTCAACTCGGCTGGCGCGGAGCACCTTGTGAAGTGCCGCCAACGTTTTCACCTTCGGCGAGAGTTCGCCCGCTTGTAACAATACATTTTTAAAATATTTAAAAAACATATTCTTAAGGATAATATAATTAAGTCATGTTCTTGTTAAATCATATTTTAAAAAAACATGCTCTTAAGAATAATATAATTAAATCATGCTCTTGTTAAGTGATATTTTAAAAAAACATGTTCTTAAGAATAATATAATTAAGTTATGTTCTTGAGGATTTGTAAAAGAAATTACGTAAGAATTCCTTTCAATATCGATTTATTCTGAATCGATATGTTCACCAAAGATATCATTCTGATTTTAATCTCATTTACTCTTATATATGTATGCAAATCAATGACTTTTTCTAATAATTAAACCAAAGAAAATACTAAAAAAAAGTACATTGAAATCCACATTCCATAATCATAAATAATAAACCATATATATGAGATTGAAATTGTAGGAAACAACACTAAGCAATACTAACATAAATAAAATAAGATAAAAATAGAACGAGTTAAAAAAAATATACCTCCAGTGTTACCGTTACGTAAAAGCAAAACTAATAAGGAATATACCTTAAAATTTATGAGAAATACAATCAAATTTCCGAAACAAACATATATTTTCATTCCCCTTCAAGCAATCGATATGTCACCAAACGATTTTTAATTAATTTCTTTGTAATTCCAATTTCATTTCGATTATTTTTAACATTGTTTGCAGGAAATTAGAAATTCTTTTTTTCGTTCTTTATCGTAGAAAATGATTTCATTTAATCAATTAAGTATGATGAATTATAATAAAAATTGTATTTGCCGTTTTTTTAAAATTTTACGCTAGTAAGCAGAAACATAAAACAGATTCTTTTTCCAGATTTTTTTTAAAGAATCGTTTGGTTTTATTTATATCAAATAAATAAAACATTTTGTACTCGGAAAGAAAGATGTTAAAAATCCAGTAACAAAATAATAGCAAATGTTACATTGTTTTGATAACAGAGATTCGTTGAATACAGGTGTAACAAGATTACAAAGGAAAGAGCCAAAAGGGAACACACAAAGACAGAAATATATTTTTGAAAGTAGAATTTTAAAGAAATTTTTCATGTTTAATCCCTTTTAGCATTTTACTTGTATTAAAAGAAACAAGATCATTTGCTTAAGTCGAATGAACACATTTTCAAAATTCAAATCTCGTTAATAAAGCCTTTAAAGCACAAGATTAGTTTCTGATGAGAACAATGAAATTTGTTATTTTTAAAATAAATTTTCTCGACAAGGAATTTTAAATCCAATTTTTATGTGAGAGCAGAAAATTTAATTCGCCAAGGGTGAAATATACTTTGTTAATATTATGCGTCCTTTCTTGGTACTTACTTTTGTAAGCAATAAAATATCTTACATATTTTATTTATTTTTGGAAGAATACGATGATTTTTATTTTAAATTTTTGAATATGAGATAACAGTCTCTTATGATGGCTTATAATTCATATTTATATAAACCTATCAAGTTTTTTAATCTGTTTTTGAATAAACGATCAATTGCATCACCGTAGAACAAAGCATTTTATACAAAGTTATTTGTTTTTATAAATTGTTTGCTAATTACAAGCTTTTCAAAGTCAAAAAAAATGTTAAATGTTTTTAAATTTTAACTGTTTTTTTTTTAAAAAATCCAGTATTGCTTTGACAGATTAGATTAACAATCATCAAGCACGTTGATCAATTGATTAACCATCAACAAGCATGTTCCCCGTGATCTGGGCGTCCTGGTTCAAGTTTCGGTTCGATTATGGTTGTCCTTCCTCTATTGTATATGTATATGTGAGATGTGTGAATAGGCCAACCCTCCCCTATAAAAAAAACCCACGCAAACCAAAGTGATGCATGAGTAGATAAGACATACTCTTGGCTCTAGTTGGCGCTACTTGAAACAAGAGACACAACCCTCGGCTTAAAATCGCTAACTGCGCAAGCGGACTTGTCCATGGTAAGTGCCATTAGAAACAACGACATTCAATAAATTGACCATACAAGTCAGAAGATATAAAATACTGATCCTATTATTAGAGCAGATAATCAGATAATCATCAATCGCTTTATGAGATAGATTAGCCATTGGACACTTATTTTTATATAAATGATAGTCAGTAGACTCTTACATTAATATGAACGCTATGCTACAGTCAAAGGAGACGGTTTTGAATACAATTGTTATTCATGACTAAGTCAATGAACAAGTATTAATGAGTGTATGTATCAGTTATGAGGGTATCATTGAATATTTATTTAAATACAACTGTTCATAATGCATCTATCAAAAACATTTATTTTAATATGAATACCATTATGAAAGTAGTTGGACATTTTTGTCAGTATGGATCTTCTCACTCTGTTCGATTTTCGATTTCTGCGCAAATAGGATTGTCGATGTATTTAAATAGTATTCAATTATATAATGGATATTAATTCTAGAACACAACTGTACAAAATTAGTCAAAAATTCATAACTAACGTCAAAATGAATTTTGAGTCTGGCTTTCGTCAGATAGCAGATTTGAATAATAATTAAAATATTTTTATTCATTTCAAAGAATTCGCAATATTTTGCCTTAAAGAGAGGTTTTGTAAAGATTTTTTCTTAAAAACAATTGCTCACATATTTCATGAATAAAATAAATTAAGATATACAGTAAATTTTATTCAGAAATTTACTTCAATTTCATGTGCATATAATATTATTGGGTTGCGTTTTATTTTCAAGGCATATTGTCTAATTTCGGCAAATACGTAGAATGAAAATTTTACTTACTTGATATTAAAATGCTTTGAAGTTTTCAGAAGAATAATTTTCTATTTTAATCAAGCATTGTGATATCTAAACATAGCTAATACACTAGATATTAAGTAGCTATCTGGAAATATCATTAAGCCAGACTCTAGTAACTGGCATTCCGTGAATCCAAACGTTTTCAGCAAACAGAGTCTGCTTTAATCCTAAGCACAAAATGCAAGTCATTTTCGTCAGCATTTTCAGACTATTGCATAATTATATCGTCTGATTGTTTTTCTTCTGAAATGTGCTGCGAAACAAACGATTTTTTTTTCGCTGGAAACGGGGTAATAATGAGACAGCATTAGCAGATTTACGGCTACAAAAAATAAAACATGATTGTCGAATTCTAAAAGTTTACATGCAGTTTAGAAATATAGAAATAATCATTTTTTACATGGCTTAATTGAGACAAAAAAATCTTAGAATTAGTTCTAAAAACACATTTTTGTAAAAAGTCAATCTCTCTGTAAATCAGTCTGGAAGAAAGAACTCAAAAACGCTTTGAGCTAGACAGGTAAGATTAGTGAATATCTAATGTGTAGATTTCTATCAAATTTTGAGTAAACTGTGTTAAGAGAAGGTTTGTCTGCTCGGATATATACTAATACGATAACTAAGAACGAATAGATATAGATAGGCATTCCGACCACAGAAGTAATATTAACAGTCTAAATACCAATCGAATTTTGAATAAAACTAACAATTATTTGTCTCTGTACTTCTTGAAACTCTACAAGGATAACATGATATATTTAACCCTAGAAAGGTAACCTTTAAAAAACAAACAAAAATGATAACCATTCGTCTCCTAGACGAAGTGTATTTAAAATCAATTTTTAAAGTTAATTAAAATAAAATAATACTGCCTGCAGATGGTGTCATAACTCTTAATTGTGAAATAGAATAAAAATATTATTTATTTATTTTCGAAACAATCTTTACACACATATGCGTGTTGTTCTCCGCACGTTGCTCTTGAACATAAACAAAAATTGCGCGTCATTCTGCGCAAATTATAGGAGCAAAATGCCCAAATTTTTCTCTTTTTTTTAAATTTCGGATTGTTTAGGTCGTTGAATGTTTAAATTCAATTTTAGAAGTTCACTTATAATAGTCATCGTTGATCGGCAAAGTTGATACGTTGAGAAGCTTCTGCATCCATGAAGCAAGAAGTACCTCAATAAAATGTTCTTCCGTTTCATTCTCAGAAGTAGAATTATCTTCATCACCTAATTCTTTCAATAATTCACGGATAGCTACTGGCCTACCCCACAAATTTTCTCCGTGAAAACGCTTTGACCTCTCCAAACATACACAGGAATACCTTCTTAATACTAACGGGACAGATAACCATTCGTCTCTGAGACGACTATTGTTCTGGATATACTGCAAGCAGAAATACTTCTGGGAAAAGGAATGTCT
>JAOUZG010030082.1:6556817-6568637 GCA_026289955.1 Argiope argentata
TTATGGCATTCTTGAGGATCAAAATGGATGTAGCCATTTATTGTAAATCCGAAATCAATATGTATGTAAAAAATGCAACAAAAAATCATATCGCTGAAAATCCACCCACCCAAATTCAAGCTAAACTCAACCTAAATAACTAATCGACACCAAATTAAAAGCCACTATATATATAGAATGGCAGACATTATGGTCGAACGTAGTTAATTGACAATGACGTGATATTTCACACGGATTGATACTTGTTTTCCAGGGTTGTCGTGGGAGATCTCCAGATCATTCATCTCCCTTCCCAGAAAGATTCCGATCGCATCAATCGCTAATCGGAGCGTGGAAAATTTCGAACGATTTATGGGCGAGTGGCAACATCTATCATCTGCCAGAAACAGATGGATGTTAGTGACACAGTTGCAACTAGATCTTGTTGAGGAGGGGTGCAAAAAAATGGCGCTATTAAGAAATGTGTTAAAAAGAGGAACGCTTTTAAGGGTGTGTCGCGATCCGAGGGTGTTATTAAATGTTTTATTAGTAGGATCACATGAACTGGGATGGACTCGGTTAGACAATTTTTTCTTTCGATACTCTTATGAGAATGACAGTAACAGCCGCTCGAATCTTGGAATGCGTTGCCTATGATTGCTGCAATAATCGTTATCACATATATCTTAATTTTTTCAATCTCCAAATAAATCCTAAGAATTCGAATGTTTCAGAATGTTTAATAATCTGTAAAAAAAATCTAACATTTTTAAAATTTGTGATGGATGGCATTTGATGTTAATACAGTTTTTTATAACATTAATTCCTTAATTAAATTTAATTAATTTTTGATACTTTAAAGAGAGTTTTAGCAGTTTGTAACGAAAGTTGAAACCAATAGGGAGTAGCTCAATGGGTAAAATGCGAGGATTTCAGTATTTTTCACGTGAAGGTGAAGAATACAAGTTCCATTCTTATTAAAATCAATAATTTTTTGATAAATTATTTATATTAATTGTGATTATTTAATAAAAATTAATGAAGAAATTTTTTTCGTATTTTACCTAAGTAGGAAATGACTAATTTTTTTACTTTACTGGTTTTTTAGGAAATAGATATATATAGATAAAAAAACGTACCTAAATTTATAATTTTATCCCAAATTGTATGAACGTTTCCAAGATACACGAAAAAATTCATATATACACAAAAATTGCTCATTTCAACAAAATATCAAAGAAATGGATTCTTAAATTTGTTTTAAAAATAGAAATTTCGCATAGTGAATAAAATTTTTAATTTTTAAACCAATTTGTAATAAGCTAATTTTTAAAAATCTTAAAACTTCAATTGCCAAAATTTGTATGGAATTGTTTTCAAATAAACAAATATATTGACAAAAACATCAAATAAAATGCAAAAACATATAAATTAAAAAAATATTTTCACTCAATGATTATCATATTTGAATTGCCATTGAATATGATGGCAAAGAAAACAATGAAAAGAAAAACGAAAGAAGTAAATAAAAATATGCAAAGGCACTAGAACTAAATTCTTTCCCTATCTTCCGAAAAACCTTTAAAAAGTTCTCAATTTTAATTTCCCAAATATCCCAAATTCCACGGAGTTCCATGAAATTGCGGAATTCTTAACTACCTTTTACATTCTTGGGAAATAGATTATCTCAATGACCGGAGAAAAATAAGATAAATATTCATAAAACTCTGGGGCAAATGTATAAAATAAATGCACGTAAACAAGTTCAGAAAGTTGTTTTGTTGTCTTTAGAGTTTCTGGAAGAGGATGTTAATTTTTCATTACAAAAACTGTTAGACGTTATGATTTGCAAATGTTTCTTTGAAAAATTGTACAAATATTCAAAGAACACATTTAGTTGGGGAATTTTGAATAATAAAGAGTGTCCCAAAATTAATTCAAGATTTTAGGTTGCCACCATTCGTGCAGTAAAATGTTTCCATTCTTATTTAAAAAGCATTTGATAGGTGATAATTGAAGGGTAATAAGAATAGTGTGTAACACAATAAAACAATGTGTCAACACAAAATTTGATTTAAATTAAAAACAAAGTATTTTTAAATAGTATTTTTATTGAATCTTGAAGTACACAGGATGGGTTTATGTATGGAATAACACACAGGGCAAATGGCTACAGCGAAACACATTGTTGTCGAAATTTAACAAGACAATTTTGCATAAACTTGACAGAATTTCGCCAATGAAACGTTGAATTTTCCCCTTTCTTGTGAGCTTGTTGGCGTAAAGTTTTAGATTTTAAATAATCCCATAAAAAGAAATCCAGCGGTGTTAAATCATACGATCTAGAGGGCCAATTCTCAAATTTTCAAATTGTGCCCGCCACTCTTTCATTATTTTTAAAATATCGTCCAACAATAAAAACGTTGTTTTTTCCTTCAATATTCTATTTTTACTAACCCTAGATTATTAGCTGCTATAGGTTTTTTTTAATAGGGGTCCAAGACTAATGGTGTTAAATGCGTCTTGCATTGATTTTATGAACATGCTTTAATAAGAGATATTTTATTTTCAAAACTAGTGGACATTATTCAATTATTTGTTACCATATGGGAAGGGTGAACAAGAGCATCTGAGATTAGATTAGTACTGTGGTTTCATATTGGTTTAGTACAGTGGTTTCAAATTGGATTAGTACTGTGGTTGCAAATTGGATTAGTACTGTGATTTCACATTGGATTAGTACTGTGATTTTAAATTAGATTAGTACTGTGATTTTAAATTAGATTAGTACTGTGATTTTAAATTAGATTAGTACTGTGATTTTAAATTAGATTAGTACTGTGATTTTAAATTAGATTAGTAATGTGATTTTAAATTAGATTAGTACTGTGATTCCAAATAAAATTTGTACTGTGATTTCAAGTTAGATTTGTACTGTGATTTCAAATTAGATCTGTACGGAGGTTTCAAATTAGATTTGTACTGTGGTTTCAAATTAGATTTGTGTTGTGGTTTAAAACTGGATTAGTACTGTAGTTTCAAACTGTATTAGTACTGTGGTTTCAAATTAGATTAATATGGTGGTTTGTTCAAATGAAAAGAAACATAGTTATAACATAGCGGATTAGAGAAAGATTAATATAATTTATTGAAAGCCAGCAGGAAGCATTATGCCAAGATGATAAGTTTATGATACAATTTCATGATAAATTTTCCTTTCCAAGATCGAATAAAGAAAGCAATTAATAAATCTAACAAAACACTAGGACAACGCCAAGGCCAATAGATGTGAACAAAAAATTGGCGAATTTGTAAAGAAGCCAAATCTCTCCTTTAATATATGCCATTCACCGAAAAAATTTGTATTCCAAAAAGTTTGGAAGACAACGATACTTCAGAAGATTTATTACATACACTAAAGTGAAAAATGTCTCTCCAATGCCTGTCTACTGTCTGGTTTTCAGAACCTTTTATTTAAATTGGGCTCGTTTGTGTTCTTGACGATAAAATTTTGTTATCCATTTTTCAATCTCTTTTTTATCAACTGAATATTCTCAAGTTTTAGAAGTATTGTATGTCGTTAAATAATATTTTAAGAACATGATTATCGCTAAGTTAATCACTTAGTTTTAGTTTGGCTTTTATATCATGCGAAACAAGCTACCCAATTGTAAGTTTTTGGTAAATTCCTTACAAGACTTCATAATATGTATTGAAATTAATTACTAATTACATTAAAGGTTGAAAAATTAAAAAAAAGGTGTAAGTAAAAATCTTCTTTTAATCTTTACACTAGCTGATAAAAGTAAAAATCGCAATATGTATCAAATAAAGCATGTGATTTTTATCTGTTACAACGTAAGTTTCTTTTACACTATTTATATTTATTTATTTCAATTTTCACTAGATATTATTATTATAATTGGAAAATTGTTGAAATCCGATCAAAGAAATTATATTTAAATATTGTTTCGTTTCAGAAAGAAAATGTATTAACGGAGAGTAGATAGAACATATTGTTAGTTAATAAAATTTTTTTTTAAATTTAATTCCTAATATTAGCTCAAACTCTTCATATATATAATCTTGTTCAAATTTTTAATCATAAAAAGATTAAAATGGAATCTGCTATGCATATTTAAATGTATCATGTCAGGAAATCATTTCTTGAACGGCCAAGCACCTCGTTTTATATTTTTATTCATTTTAATGGTTTCATTGAATGAGTCACTTTAGTATTGCAAACGATATGAAAAAACTTTTTCTCGCATTTATTGTTTTAAAAAAATATCACATTTCCTATTTATTTCATTTCATATAATCACGAGCTCAAAATGACATTTTTCAAGATTTTATTTTGGATTTATTGCCATTAAATTCATTTTTTCAATCAGAGCTTTTGTAAATAGGATGGCATCACGTTATTAAAAGCTGATTTTTTGTTTTGCTCGTGCAGATAATAAAATTTCAATTTTTTGCCTTCTAACCCAAACAACACCATGTTCTCAAATTATAAAAAGGAATAGCGTAATGTCTATTAATAATAAATGCAAAAGTAAATCTGTAATAAAAGGGTATGAATAAAATTATATATTTGAGTGGAAGTTGGCTCGTTACAAGGTTGGATATTTAACTTATCATTATCAAATTTGACATAAATATACTTTAGTTATCTGGTGTTTGTACTTTGGTATGATTTTTTACGATTTGAAAAATAATTTTTATCATATAAAAATCAAACAAAAATTTTCATCTTTTAATAACTTTCAAAAATGTCATTTCATGTCAATGAAAAATCATAAAAATTATCGTGAAATGAAAAAGTCTTAATCATCGCTAGCAATTTAAATTTTTTTAATAATTTTGTTTATATAATTTCATGAGAATTGTTTTTAGATGTGTAAATATAAAATAAAATTAATAGTTTTAATGTAAATGTCAGCTACACTTCTTTCATGAAGAATACGAAAAAGAAGGGTCTACGATAAACAGTCTTTGATTAATGTTAAATGACATATGTAGTTAGATTTCCGAGCAAATATAATATAATATCATTATAAAATTTCATGTATATGTTACCGTTAAAGTATATAATGCAGTTATTTTATAGAATACCTAGTTATTCCATGAAATAACTGATCGTGTCCGTTAAAGTGTGTAATATGTTATTAATTTGACACTTTAACTAGTTATTCTATGAAATAAATAGGTATTCTATAAATTAACTAATGAGAGACAGTTAAAGTGTAAAATAAACAATTTATCTAAAATGAAATAACTAGGTATTCTATAAATTAACTAACGAGAGACAGTTAAAATGAAAATAAAGCAATTTATCGAATTTATGCAGCGTATAAATGGTACTTATGGAAACGTACCATAAAATCATTTGCTACAACAAGGATTACTAATCATTTCTTACTTGGAATTACAAAGAACATTATATCTAAAACAAAAACACTTTTAGTTGACAAACTGGATTTTACACGAACATTTTTTTTAATCCCTGGCCAGTACCTCATCTTTGAGCTGTAGCAACCGACCGGAGTGATATTTCTACATCCGGTACTTTTTCGATTTTAATTCATTTTTGTTCGCAGACACTGAACTGGGATCGGGAATACAATTGCCTTATGCGGACGTTTCTTGTGCCCCATTGGAAAAACCCTTCTTCGGTTATTTTTATGATGATAGCTAAAATAGATTTGGCATCACCTTTTCCTCTATCTACGTCAGGTACTGGGATATGGACGGTAAATCCCACAGAGGCTTCAGAATGAGATTTATCCGACATTAATTTGTCGTGCGATATATAGGATATAGATTATTTTACACTTTAACGGGCTGCAGATCGTTATTCTATGAAATAACTAATTAAACCATGAAATACAAGATAGTTTTACACTTTAACGGACACGATCAGTTATTTCATGGAATAATAGGCATTCTATAAAATAACGCATTTCATATTTTAACGTTAACATATACAATAAATAGAACAGGTACAAGGTTGTAGAAACAATAAACTTGAAATGTCTATTAGAATTCAAAATTTAAAATATTCTTTTGAGGGAACAATAAATATCAAATTTGTAAAAGAAAATTAAAATAAAAAAAAATTACACAACCTTAAACATCGGTAAACTCACCAGTTTCCAAAGAATGTTAGACAAAATAATTGTCAAATTGGAATAAAACATTCATATTATTTTCTCCTTCATCGTTCAAAATTTATTACATTTTAATTATTAAATATTATATTTTTGAATTAATATGTTTTGAATCATAATTATCATTATTATTAAAAATTGTTTAAAGAAAAAATACATTTGCTGAGATTAATTTAGAAAATGAAAGAAAAAAACATTTAATTATAAGTAAACGAGTTCGTCTTCGCATCTTAAAAAGTGAAAAATTAATATAATTTTAATAAAAATGAAAATGAAAAATACAGTATTATTTTTTTCTTTCTCGAATTAGATTAACAAGTCTCGATCACGGAAAATTCAAAACTAAAAATAAGAAAGTTTGGTTTAGAAGCTATATTCACGGAAAACATTATAAAGAGAAAAAAAATTAATTACTTTCACAAAACTCCTATCATGGTTAATTTTCAAATAAACATGCAGGTGCATTTCGATCAAAACGGAATAAATTATAAAAGAAAATATATATATATATACCGGGGAAGAAAATAAATAATACTGTAGTATTCCACAAAACTGCAAGCGCAAAATTCCTCGCTCAGATCGCAGGACCTTTAAAAAGTTCATAAATCTAATTTCCCAAATATCCCGAATTCCAGAGGGTCCTAAGAAAGTGGCAGAATTCTTAACAAGCTCCTGCATTCTTGAAGAATAGATTATCGCAGTGGCTAGAGAGGAATATGATAAATATTCATAAAC
Organism: Argiope argentata; assembly: GCA_026289955.1. Lineage (NCBI taxonomy): Eukaryota > Metazoa > Arthropoda > Arachnida > Araneae > Araneidae > Argiope > Argiope argentata. Next base: position 6,563,702 of record JAOUZG010030082.1, read on the forward strand.
CTCTGGGCAAAATGTTAAAAATAAATGTATGTAAATGTGTCTGGAAAAGTGTTGTGCTGAGTTGTCTTATGAATTCCGAAAGCAAGGGTATTAATTTTTCATTCCAAAGATTTTCAGCAGTCACGGTTCGCTGTTAATGACCACAGCGATATTTCTCCAGAAATTGTATAAATCTTCAGGGATGATACTTTGTTCGAATAAAAATTGAGAATTTAGAATAATGATAACCGATGTTTTAGCGTCCATTTGCGTCTGTATGCGCAAACAGAATTCTCGGAAGTGACTTTAAATTAATTCGAATGTTATCTTTTGAGAAGACGAACATCTTAAGTATAACTGTATTGATTAAAACGAGATTAATAAAATCTAATGTATAAAAATTAATTTTTGTTCGTTTGTTTTGTTGCCGTAAAGTTCAATCCATTTCGATGAAACTTTGCCAATTTGTTGTTTGCACTTATGCAAAGGTTATAGATATATTACAATTATATTAATACCGACCAATATTTTTTACAACAACGTTTATATGGTATCTTACCGTGCATCAGAATCAAAAGAACAATATGTGCTATTAAAGTGAGACAACTATTCTTAACGGAAAGCTTACTGGAGACGATGTGCTCATTCCACGCATTCCTATCATTCCCACCGACATGCCTTTTGATTTCTAATGATTGCAGCTCCCCATTCCGCATGCCTTCTCAGCAAGGCGTAAGATCAATGACTTCAAATGTACAGAATGAACAAAACAAAAAAAATCCATGTTTTTACATGTCCCATACTATGGTGGATAGTTACGAGTCGGGCAGCCAAGAAATTTATTGGTTTTTTTATGAAGAAGGAAAAACAAAAGCATTATCTGCCCTAAAGTACTTGAATATTAATATGAAAAAATATTATCTGTATTTCTTCTTTATATGTTATCAAATTCCAATAAATTTATTCGCTGGCGATAAGAAAATAAATATCATAAGATACTTACGTATTATACCGTCTTCTCCAATGATTGCCATAGGTTTAGTAGCTCATTGGCGAAAGATTTAAATTTGTTCGATAAAAATAAATGGATTACACTATTGCTGGAATGCCTTAATTGGCGGGGGGGTATTGGTTCTCGAAGTATAACTCCTTGTGTACCAAAAAGTATACCACAAGGCTTACAGATGTAAGTCATTTCACAATTAACAATAGAATGAATTTCGAAAATAAAGACAGGCACGAATGCAAAGATGATAAAGAGGGGGAAAGCAAATACACAAGTTAAATACACAAACCTGCTCACAAACTAGCAGAAACGCACAGTAGATGATATAATACAGTTGAAGAAGTATGATAAAATAAAATAGAGCATTCAAAACACCAATACAAAGAATATATGCAAATATTTCTAGACAAACACACTGAAATGAAGTTTAAATAACACGGGGGAAAATACTATTAATATATGTACAAAATGAAATGTAAGATGATTTATTCTGCACAAATGCAGATAAATGAGGAGGCCAAGCTATATTGTTCTTTAGAAGACAATTCCTGAGTTTACATCTTTCGTGAATAAATTTAGTGCACTCAAATATCAAGTGCTTGGCATCATGGCCACCTATCAGTCACAAACACCTATCATTCTGTGACAAATTAAATCGTTTTAAATAGGCTTTAAAGTTTCCATGCCCAGTCAGAAACTGAATAAGCTTATAATTTGATACAAAGTAGTGAGCATTGAAACGACTCTGTATGGATGGAAAAAATTCCTTCGTGAGCTGCGCATTAGTACATGTTTGGTACAGATTATTCCATAATTGGCGGTTTAGCAACTCATTGGCGACGACTTCAAATTTGACTATAAAGTTTGATGGTATAATACATAAGTATCTATCATTATTTCTATCATTCCTAATCCAGCAAGACAGTTATTTTTAATTTCAAACGATATTTTCAAAAATATTTTTGTGACAGGAACGAGTCGGGTACAAGCTAGTTAGTTATAACCACATCAAAATGCATTAAGCTAAAATGAGAAGATAATGATATTAGTCCTTAAGTCAATTCGAACGAAAACAACAATTAATTACCAAATCCACTTTCTTGACATCCCCTGGAAAAACAAACTTTGGAGATAAAAGGCGGAATTGTAAAGAAGCCAAAACTGTCTCTCAAGAGATAGAACTCATCCAAAGGGATGCTTCGAAACAAAGTTCGGCGATGTTCAATACTTTAGAAGATTTATTATGTTCTTGAAAATAGAACATGTCTTTTTACTGACCTTCTACTGCCTCCCTTCCCACCCTTCAAGAACTATTTTTAGTCATTTGGATCTGAAGTAGAAAGTATTAAATATGGGACGTAGTTCAATATCAATAGTTATATAATTTCCAATTTTATTATAATTCAATTGACCCTATAAAGATGCTTCAAGTGTTTTCGCTACTTATAACTCCGCTGTTAGTAAAATTGATTCAGGTTAAAGGGTTAATAAGACCCGATATTAAATTCTGTGTTAAAAAGTGGAGAACATTTCTTCTCTCGAACTTTCACACATACTTAGCCATTTACTATATTAACCCTTTGCACTCGATGGTGCCTCTTGGGCACTGTTCAAGGCGGTGCATCATTTTGATGTTTTATTTATTTATTTTTTTAAATTTTGATTATTGAAAATACCTACAGAATGGTGAGAGGACGGAGAAATTCAATTTAAAACACACACACACACTGAAAAAAAGAGCAAGTTTTAGGGTTATTAGAACTTTAAAAAAATAAAAAAAATGAGAGGAAGGACAAAAATAAATTTCACAAAATCATTGTATCTTAACACTTAACAATTAACACCACACCATACCTCCTAGTTAGTAGGGCTCAAATGGCCCCTTTCCGGTTTGGCACAGATGTAGGTGGACTTTATTAAAAAAAAAAAAAAACGTTACACAGTTGCTGTTACATTATTGGAAAGAAACATACAAGAGACAAAATACACAGACATATGACATAACAATAAGCGATAAAAATTAGAGAGAAGAAGGTCTGGAGTACAACAAAAATGGATGAATGAATATCATAATGCACAGTATGGATGAAAATAAGAGGGAATTAAAAACAACAAATTTGAAATGAACATGACTGATGACTTCCGATCAAAACATATTCCATTATATAAATTATAGAATATTCAAAAAGAAACATCCCATTAAACTGTAACAACAAAACCTTGAAAAAAAGTTCGTAAATCTAATTTCCCAAATATTTCAAATTCCACAGGGCCCCCAAGAAAGTGGCAGGGTTCTTAACTAGCTCTCGCATTCTTGAAGAATAGATTATCGCCGTGGCAGGAGTGAAATATGATAAATATTCATAGACCTCTGGAGGAAACGCTAAAAATAAAGGCATGTAAATGTGTCCTGGGAAGTGTTATGCCGAGTTGTCTTATGAATTCTTAAAGTGAGGGTATTAATTTTTCATTCCAAGGGGTTTTCGGCAGTCATGGCTTGTTGTTAATGACAATCGCGATGCCTCTCCGGAAATCTCAGAAATCTTCAGGGGTGATACTTTGTTCGAATAAAAATGGCGAAATTAGAATAATGATAAGAAATATTTTGCTGACAAGACCAGTACCTATTATTTCATTATTTGTGTCCATATGTGCACGGGAAATATGCGCTAAGTTGATGTTAAATTAATGTTAATGTATTCTTTTGAGATTAAAAGCAACTTAGGTTCGATGCTGAGGAGAAGACTGAAATTAATGCGTTGTAAAGCATCGTTTATAAATGTTTCATTTTTGTATAGTTTTATCACAGCCTAGATTCTTTCTCAACCGTCGCGGTAAGAGATGAAGAACATACTTCGTTCATAGGAACGCAATAGCAGCAAAGTTTCTGTTACAAGTCATTTTCTTCGTTCTGGTATAACTTGATAGAACTCAGCGATCAGTTTGAGAAGTTTATGAATAGTGATAAAAATGTTTCAGACAAAGTATGAAATGCCGGCATTTTAGGCATTTTTTTCTAGTTCCTAGGCCTTGCTTACAAAGCCGGGCATTTTTAGGTGAAGTATGAAATATGAGAATCGTTGTTGTTCTTGTGTTCCTCATTACAACGGTAGGAGGGGTGCAGTAGGTTCTGAGGGTATGCACTAATGAGCATCCGAATAATGATCACCTCCGACTCAGTACCCCCAGTGGCATAAATCTGGGCATGGAGAACTGTCCAACAAGATTCGTACTTTAAGCACAAGGGACACGAATCCAACTCCGGACCAACCAGCCTATCCGGATCTAACAATTACAATTACTATAGAGAGCTGCTATTAATGCGAGAGAGTTAGATTTTATTTAATAAATAAAAAAATTAATGAATTAATATTTGAAAAAACTGCATTAGCATCAAATGTCATACACTACAAGTTTTTAAATATATACGTGAACTTCATTTAATGAATAAAAAGTATTTTAGGGCCGGGATCGCCTGGTTGGTAGAGCGTTGGACTCGTACTCCTTAGCTTGCGGGTTCGAAGCTCACTGGCCAAAAGACTCCAAGAGTGTGTGGCAGCAGGCACTCGTTAAATCTGTCGTGGTCGCAAAGTTCTCCATATCGACAGTAATACCACTGACGGTACCGGGTCAGAGGTGATCGTTCTCTGTTCCATATCTAAATTACGATCAGAGATGAATGAATGAAAATGCATGAATGAACCCATAAAACCCACACACCTAAAGAGGGTTGTGAAGTGTGTGTAGCTAAGTCGTACTCTTGGCCCTAGATGGCGCTACGTGTTAAACAAAGATACACATTTCTTAGGCTTAAAATCTGTTGATCGTATTAGCGGGCCTTGCCCACGGCAAGTGCCATTAGTCACAATACACAAAAGTATCTTATTAATGATTGAAAATTTATAGTAAATTTATTTTATTAACGATTGAAATATATATATATATATATAT
>JAOUZG010030082.1:6583472-6599280 GCA_026289955.1 Argiope argentata
ATATATATAGGGGGAATGTGAACTAATAATAAGAATTGAAAAATTACCAAAAAATGTCGCTTCGAAATTTTGATATGTCTCGTGTATGAGACTTCTTTAAGTATGAAAAGTACTTTTTTCGAATTTATGTCTCTTTGTCTGTCTATGAACATGAAAACTCAAAATTGTTTTGAACACACCAAGAGATTTTTTTAACAAAAAATTTGTAAACTTTTGTCAAATTTTGTTCTAATTCCAATCACTGGAAGTATACTTGTCCCACAAGAACAAGTGAACATGGCAACTATAAAGACACTGACGCATATTTTTAACATATTGTATACTCCTTTCAGTACTAGCTTCACTACTACTTCCTTCTGTAGTGGGTTAATAGTTTTTCTAATTATGGGTAAAGGATGTAAAGCTAGGACAACATTAATAATGACTCATTTACAACCTTCATTTCTCATTTTAACCAAAAACCACCCCCGATAGTATGGAATTTGCATGCCCGGCTTGGCTGGGGAAATATCGAAAGAGTGCAAATATCTGCGTCTGAGATTTTGAACCAAATCCATAAAAAATTGATCATCAATATATCTGCAAATTTGCATGCTGATGATAACCGAAAAACGCAATGAATTTGACTAATGAAAGGGAATTGGTATCTAATATTGTAAATATGTTTCAATTTTGGTTTGTTTCTTTAAAAAAGTACCCAAAAGTTTTTTCTTTATTATATACAGAATGCTTATATGTGGGAATCTGTAAGCAAAAATCTAAATGCTTATGATCTTGCACGAGGGTCCAAGGGTCTATTACCTTTTTTGTGTGGGAGGGGGAGCAGAAACACCTTTATTAGGGAATAGATTGGAAAGTTCTGAGGATGTTATGTCCGCTGATTCATTTGCTGAATTCATGGACAAAGTATATATATTATTTTGCGAACATTCAAATTGATTTTAGATGGATTTGGCACAAAATGACGTACAAATATACAGTGTGAATGATCATATATAGCATAATTAGGGTATTTACGTATTAGACCGCCCAACTTTATCGCCAACTTTGAAGTCGTCGCCAATGAGTTGCTAAACCGGCAATTATGGCAATCTGGCAATAGTGAAATCCGTTGATTTTTATCGCCATATTTAAATCCGTCGCCAATGAATTACTAAACCGTTGGCGACGAAGGTTGGTCTAATACATAAGTACCCGAATTAGTTCAATTGGAGCATGTTAAGATAAAGATCAAGAAGCTTCATTAGGAAACTATCCCAGTTAAGCGAATTTCATATGAAATAAACTAAAATTTTCCATCAATTTTCTATAAATTTGTCGGCTGTCAGCGACCGTTGAGGTGTTTGTTAATTAATCCATTGCTGATTAGAGGTATATTTTTCCTCCAATGAATGTAATTTTTTCCTGCAGCAGGAGCGATAGTTCCAACTGAATATACATTTGAATTTCTATTAATGTTTTTATGTTTTATATTAAAATGCGACCGTTATCTGAAAGAATACCATACATTTTCTACATCATTTTTAATTAATGTATATTTTATTATCCATAAGTTCCACTTCATATTTTTCACTTCAACGAATTTATTAAATAGGTATAACTCTTTATAAGAATATAATGCCATACATTTTCTTTAATAGTTATATATTAATTATAGTACAGTAGTTTATAATGATACATTTAAGTACTTATAAATATGAAAATGTATTGTTTATCAACAACATTTATAACGTACGATTAAAAAAAAACTAACAAAGAGAATATGGAAAAAAACGAATATCATCTTTTAGAATCATTGAAGAATTATGGAATGTATTTAGCATAGACAAAATACTATATATAAAATTCCACAGATTACCAAAATGCTGGAACATCGGATTCTTTTAATCTTTAAAATTGTTATGGAACTAGACGAATTTGCTTGTATAATAACGGTCACATTAGTAAGAAGTTTTAATAAAACTAATATTTACAAAATAAATAAGTTCAAACAAAATTTCTCTAAATTATCGTTTGTGTTTTTTCAAAAAGTCGATGAGTTGTTTAAATCAATTCGCGTACGTGAAACAATGACAGAACAATCGTTTGCCATTTAATCATTTAGAACAGTAAGGAATTATGGGATGATAGAAGAATCCTCTGTCATCCAATCAAATTCGTTCTTTTCAGCTGGAGTTAATCATTTGCGTATTAATTTCATGCTTACTGGTCTCTCTGATGGATTCACAATTCTTACGAATAAAAATTGAACAAAAATTTTATTTAGTCGAGTAATCTAACAGCCTCTAAAGATTATTTATATTGTTTATGACGTGTGTTTTGGCTGTTCTCAGCTTATCAGAATCCCATCTTCTTTACAATAGCGCCGAGCTTTGAAATATGAAATGAGTAACGTAATGACTGCATCATTAAGGATGACAACCTTGATTTGTTTTCTAATAAACTTTATTTTTAAATCGAAATGATGTGTGCATCTCAACTTTTAGTGATACTTCTGATGATTTGTGTGTTTACAAACCTTCTATTCTTACTTTTCTGCGTTTCTCTTTAAACAAACGACAAGGAAACAATTTTATAATAATGTATTCTTTAACCAGCAGTCTTTAAGTGTTTATTTAGAATTTTAATGGTTCAAATTTTCGTATTAAAATATTCTTACTTGAAACAAACTTGAAAATATTTACAAACTATGCTAAAATGTAATATTATATGAAATCTGTTTTCGTGATTAAATAATTATTATATATAATAGGTGGTGATATTCAAATCCATATTCATACTATAAAAAAGATGATTTTGAGCTCAATTACTTTATGTTTAGTTAGTTTACCAAATTTTATTTCATGGTTTAGGTGTTTTGTTCACAGAAAAGTTTAGTTATAGTTTAAATAAATTAAACTTTCCCCATTTTCGTAAACGCGCTGGCAAATTAATAATATACAGGACAAACTTTATGGTCAAGTAAGGAATTATCGGATTAAGGGCCAAGAAAATTACCCAAGGCATGAATAGATTTTGGTTAATAATTTTCAAAGATGCTATTTAAAGGAAAACATAAACATTAATTAAAGTTTTATTGAAAAATTCATTTCATAGTCAACATTTATTATCCAGAGTAATTTAGCGCCATATTTAATAGTTTTTAGATTCAAAAACTGATTTTTAAAGAGTTTTGAACAAATTTTGTAACATGCACGTCGCATTTGATCTACAGTGGGCAAACCTAAAACTAGGACAAAACTAAAAGTTGTTCGATCGTTAAATTTCATTTTTTTTAATGTTAGAGCATAAAAATACAAAAGACGCAAAAACGAATATGAGAAGAGGGAAAAGTAAGAAATTTCTGATAAAAATAAATATTCATTGCTTAAAATTAACTGTATATGTGTTAACTTAGTTGATGACTGTGTACTTAAAACAATTCTTATGTTGTGGTTACTAGTGGACAAGCCCCTGCTGATACGATCAGTAGATTTTAAGACTAAGATATGCGTCTTTCCTGTTTTTACAAGTAGCGCCATCTAGGGACCAGAGCACGAATTAACAGCACACACGTCACAACCCTTTTTACTGGGCGGACTTCATTCATGCATTTATCCACAGACCGTAATTTAGACCTGAAACAGAGAACGATCACCTCTGACCCAGTACCCCCAGTGGCATTACTCTCGACATGGAGGACTTTGCGAGCACGACAGATTTAACGAGCGCCAGCCACAACAGACTTAGGGAATATTTTGGCCGGTGTGTTTCGAACTCGCAACCTAAGGAGTACGAGTCCAATGCTCTACCAACCAGACTATCCCGGTAGCTAAACAATTCTTAAAATCTGTGTATGTTTTACATGATAATATGTCAACTTGTAGAAAGTGAAATATTGGTATCAAAATATCTCTGTTGACTGGTAAAATGCTATTGTCAAGGTTGTTATTGTTAGTGGCACTTGTCCTGTACAAGCTTCGCCGAGGCATCATCGAGTTTTAAGCAAATATGAGCGGCTCTTGGTTTGAAGTAGCGCCACCTAGGGTCAAGAGTACGACTTAGCCACACGCTCACCACAGTCGCTTGCACAGCTCCTTTTTACAGGGGGGCACATTCATTCACCTTACAGATAGAACACAGAAGAACAACCAAGCCCGAACCGGAACTCGAGCCCTGGGTACAAATTATCATAGAAGATGAGCTACCCCTATGCCATTACGCCGGCATAATCAAGGTGCCTTCCATAATTACAAAATTCTTCAATGAAGTCAGCGAATGAGTTAAAATTTTGTATTTCTGATATTCCTTATCATTTAACATAGACGTTGTAGAAAAGCAAGTTTATTTTTAATTGAACCAGAAACACACAAAAAAGAATAAATACTTCTATTAGGAGCCAGATGATATAAAAAAGAGAGAGAAATGTCCATTTAATAGAAGGCATTCAGTAATACCTGATCATTTGTATATAAGTATTGATGGAAAAAAAGAATTAATACTTCGTTTGCATTCCTGCTTGCATGATTGCTTATAATCCATAATTAATACAGTATAGGATGGTGGATGTGTCCTTGAAGGACGGTGATTGAATTTTGCTTTAGGTTTTAGATTTAACACCATTACATATACTTGCGTCTAGAATCGTCTTAGACATCAGGAATGGTGAACAGAGACGAATAAAAAATTGAATCATGTCTTTTTGAGAAAGCATTAAGAAAAGAATTCTACATACAAAGGTAAATAAAACAAGAAGACATGACCTCACGAGTATTTGGATAAATCTTATAAATGGCCAATGGACAAATGTTTTGCTTATAGAGATTGCGCACTTGTTTTCATTTGTCTTTTATCTAATTCATGTTATGCTTATTACCGTCATTTATAACATTATTTACAGCTAATTCTCCCTCTATTGTAATCTTATTTCTGAAGCCTCATATATTTTATTAGCTTAATGGGCCGAGATGGCCTGGCTGGTAGAGCGTTGGACTCGTACTCCTTAGGTTGCGAGTTCGAAGCTCACCGGCCAAAAGAATCCCCGAGTGTGTAGCGGATGGCACTCGTTAAATCTGTTCGTGGTCTCAAAGTCCTGTCGAGAGTAATGCCACTGGGGGATACTGGGTCAGAGGGGATCGTTCTCTGTTCCGGTCTAAATTACGATCTGAGATGTATGAAGGAATTTGCATGAATGTAGTCCCCCCCTAAAAAGGGTTGTGTGTGCGTAGCTAATTCGTACTCTTGGCCCTAGATGGCGCTACTTGTAAAACAAGAGACGTATATATATACCAGGCTTAAAATCTGCTAATGTATCAGCGGGGCTTGTCCATGGCAAGTGCCATTAGTCACAACAACAAAAATTAGCTTCATAAGCAAATTTGTAAAAAGTACAAATTATAATGCATTATAAACACTTTGCTAAATACAGTTGTTCAGATTCTTGTCCATCACCGTCCTTTATTTATTATTGTATTTATAAGAACAAACTATTTAATTAATATTGTATACAGGTATGAATACCACAGAGAATTAAATAAAAATAAATAAACAGACGATATATATTTCCACAGCTTTTAAAATAAAGAATAACTAAGAATATATCAGTGGCATCTTATAATTTTAAACGCTTAAATCTTGTACATAAATTTATTTTGTGTATCTAGGATACGACTTATAAGATTTGGATCAAATATTATATTATATTATATACAAGGTGTTGTTTTTTCAATTCCTACTATTAGCTCATACCCTCTCTGTATATAACTATATATTTTGTTCAAATTTAAAATCGTTAATAAAATACTTTCTATTCTTCCACCAAAGTTCAAATACAATTTTTTACAACTCATAGTGGATGACACTTGATGTCAATGCAGTTTCTTCATTAATTCATTCATTAAATTAAATTAATTGTTAATACTTTAACATAGATTTTTAGCATTTTGTATCAAAAATTGAAATCAATAGGTAAAATGCAAGGATTTCAGTATTTTTCACGTGAAGGAGAAGAATGCGACTTTACGCGTTTTATCTAATTACCTTTTATCAAAATGAATTTCGAAAATGAATCGGCAGCTGTGGCTTACTGGTTGGAATGAAGAATTTGTCACAAAATATAAAATTGAAAAAAATTTATGCTTTAGTTCTCTCCTTAAAATCTTTGTTAATTATTAGTCATTTTTCCTACCTAACCCTAAGATGCCGATACGTGACGAGAGGGAAATTCGGGTAGGAGAATGGAAAATTTCAAGGAAATTCGCCATCTGTTTTGCCACTTAATATTGGAATTCTGTCATATTTATATTAATTGTAATTATTTAATAGAAGGTAACAAAAATAAAATTTTCTTTCGTTGGCCTAAAAAGGAATTGACTTAAAGTTTTTAAAAAAATATTAATGGTTTTTATTTATATAGGTATCTTTCTTGAAAAAACTTGATTTTACTCATTTTCACAACCCCCTATTTTTATAATTAACTATTAGATCCGTTTTCTATTTGCTCTCATGCTGACAATGTCATATACCGCCATCCCGGAACTGATTTCACCATGGTAAAACAGAGCGTGGGCTCAAGAATATAAGTAATTGTAGATAAACTGTAAAATGAATATTTTAATATAGCAGATTGTTTTGAATAAAACAAACCTAGTTCATTCATGATTTTTTTTATTTAAATGACCATTTCATATGCAGATAAGGTTGAAAAATATTCATATGTAATCAAAATGTGATTTGTATTTAAATAGGTTCTAAAAAAAGACACAATTGTACAAAAAATGCCAAGCGAAGCTAGCTTTTCTAAATTTTAACGCATTAAGTAAACAATGTATTAAAATGCGACCATTTATTAAAAACACACCAGGTAATTTGTACAACGTAGGGTCGGAAAGTAATTACATTTGTTGTTGCTTATACCTGTAACTTCTTTTATTGTTTGTTTGGGGGATTTATTTTTTGATTTAGATTCGTATCACCATGTTCAGGATACCAGAAATTGACGTTCTACTAAGTATTCTTTTACTGTGCAAAGTCTAAAGATATTTCATGTCTCACCAGGTGGTACATTGAGATTTATAACCGGAATATCGCCAAAGCTGCGAGCTGATCATCGCCAGTCAAACAAGGAATAAATTTAATTTAAAATCGAGTACTATTTCGGAATTATCTAATACATTGTAAAAAGAAAAAAAAATGCAACCATTTATTAAAAACAGACAAGATAATTTTTGCCGGCGTCCTCGATCAGAGATAGCGCGTCTTCCTCGTGGTCTGTGTGTCCCGGGATGAAGTTCCGGTCAGGCCAAGGTTGTTCTGTCCTCTTTCTGCGAGATGTGTGGATGTGTCCACCTGTAAAAAGGGGCTGTGCAAGCGAATGTGATAAGTGTGTATCGTCTTCATATGAGCTCGAAGTCAGAATTTTGCCGTCAGGTGCTCAGAGGTCCATACCCTTAAGCCTAGTTCCAACGACCTGTTCAATCTTCAGGCGTGCGATGTATTCCCCCATTTTATCCCTCTTGTAGTTTCTTGGAGGCCGTTTGATGGCTGGACACATTTCCGACAATTTGCGAGAAACTTCGGACGTGTCCACGGGCAACAAAGCACCCCAAGAAACTACAAGAGGGGTATAATGGGAGAATGGGTGGTTTGCCTGAAGATTTGTCGGATCGTTGGAAGTACTCTTCAGAACTTACCGCATCCCTCCTTCATTTGTAAAGTGGTCGCGTCATTATTATTAAGATTTGCCAACACAGTATTTTAAGTTCTTAATTTCCATTTTTTTTTTCAAACCTGCTGGTGGTATTTGCCCTCTTTTTGCTGGTTGCCCTACCCGTGGTGTAAATTGATTGCAAATGCTACTGCTAACATTTTTGTTTATTTTTTGCTCTAAATTCATATCAACATATTTATATAAGCATGCCATCTTAATTTTGGCTTTCTTTTAAATAGTGGTTTTTCTTCTACAGAGTTAGTTAAAAGGATATTTAATTTCTCACCACGCTGTATATTGAGACTTATAACCGAAACGTCCCAACAGCTGAAGGTTGATCGCCGCACGAATCAAGTTAATTCAAAGCTCAAGTTTGAGATATTGATTCGGCATCGCCTAACGAAAACAAATCACGTCTCCCAAATCGCAGGCCGGATCGCATTCGCATTCCGACCATCGCACCTCCTTTTATTGTTGAAATAAAAATCGCCAAGTTCACTTATAGGGAACATCCTAAAGGGGACAAGGGACAGTCATCGCAATCAGATAGACGTGATTTTATTGCCTCATTTGGGCCAACTTCCAACCAATGTCCGGCGAGGTTTTTATTGCCCCCCGCCTAATCCTCCAATCTGTGGTTCGGAGGGATGGCTGATTAATGCAACCCAGAAGGAATGACTTTCCTTCCGCCTGTAATTGCGTTTCCTCCCGTGTACCGCAGAGCCGTGCAGAGAAGCAAAAAAACCCGTCGCTGATTTTATTTCTCCAAAGGTAAGTTGTTATAGGTCTGCGTGGCTGACTTAATGGCTGACGGGAGTTTATTCAGGAGGCTTTTATTCTAGTGATAACTTTGGTGCGTGGATCACATTTTAGGGTTGCCTATTCGAGGTAAAAGGGATCCTCGTTCGAGCCATACGCAGTCATGTCACGTGAAATGGTGTGCGTGTATCAAAATGATGACTGAGTCAATTAGGTGATTAGGTTAATTAACTGGTGATTTAGATTTGGCTGATAGCCACTGTGATGGATATAAGCTCAAGAACAAAATTTAAATAAATTTAACTGATGCTATCGTCTTTTTAGAGAGTATTGTAAAGAGTTACCGGCAGGTAATTTTGATGTAGAAACTTTTTCCCCTTTCTTATATACATAGTACAAAAAAAAAGTATCCGTGTGCCTTTACAGCGGGTCGAAAACTCTAGATATAACTTACTTGTATAGAGTAACAATCTTTAAGTCATTATCTGATTAAGAGCCTTACTTAATGACCCTAGAAAGGTAACCTTTAAAAAACTAACAAGAAAGATAACCATTCGTCTCCTAGACGAAGTGTATTTAAAATAAATTTTTAAAGCTAATTTAAATAAAAGCATGTTAACTGCAGATGATTTCATAACTCTTGATTGTCAAGCAGGATAAAAATATTATTTATTTTTTTCCAAGCAATCTTTACACATACATGAGTGATGTTCTCCGCACATTGCTCTTGAACATAACAGACAAAAATTGAGCGTCATTCTGAGCAGATTATGGGGGCGAAACGCACAAATTTTTCTTTTTTTTTATTTCAGATTGTTCAGGTCGTTGAATGTTTAAATTCAGTTTTAGAAGTTCACTTATAATAGTCCTCGGGCAAAGTTTATATGCTGAGTCGCTTCTGCATCCAAAGAGCAAGAAGAACTTCAATAAAATCTTCATCTTCCGATTCATTCTCAGAAGTAGAATTATCTTCCTCGCTTAATTCTTTCAATAATTCACGGGTAGCTTCTGGCCTACCCCACAAATTGTCTCCGTGAAAACGCTTCGGCATCTCAAAACATACACAGAAATACCTTCTTAATACTAACGGGACGGATAGCCATTCGTCTCTGAGACGACTATCGTTCTGGATATACTACAAGCAGAAATATTTCGGGGAAAAGGAATGTCTTCATCTGCAGTTCTCATGGTTAAATAAAAGTACTGGGTAGAAAGATCCATTTACCGTTATAGGGGAAGAATAATCAAAGTTATTTGAAAACGTTCGTCCAGGAGACGAATGGTTAGCATTCTAGGGTTAAAGGAAATTTAGCGAAAAGTTTTATTTCCCAAACATCCTTTTTTCTTTCCAGACTGTACACTTGTTATACTGGCATATATTTAAATTACAATCGGAATGGCATAAACTTATGTATAATACATTAGCTAATATTTGCCTTGTTGGTGACACAATTATGTTTCCACATATTACTAATTAGAAGCAGTTTATCGAAATCTTCTCAAGATATTATTCCATGTTGGTGGCACATATTCAGAATCAGAGAATGTCTCCTCGACGTAAGGTAAATGCACAATATTTATACCATTTGAACTTCTGTACTTTATTCCTTTTACACATTGAATCGTTACATTATACAATCCAATAATAAGCAGCATTTTATTATATAATTACCAAATATATAAAGAAATATATGGCACAAATTGTTAATCAATCAAGATGATATATTCGAAATAATTAAATCTATCATCATTAATTCTAAACGAGAAATCTTCCACGCTTTATGAAATTCAACATTAAATATTGAAAAAAAATTTCACAGCTTGCTTATTCTCATTAAGAATTCACAACATTATAATTAATTGTCTTAATCATAATTAAGAATTAAGAACAAGTATTAGAATATTAAAATAATATTCTGAGATATTAACATATTTAAATATACAAAATTTTTAAATTATTACGGAATTTAACTAAATAAAAATCAGACGAACTAGGTTTCTGTTCGATTTCATCGGAACAATATCTTATTTTTTTACCTCCTCCTTTTTTACATGCTGATTTACATACGACTAAACATGTGAAAATACTATCAAGAAAAACAATCTTGTTAAAAGAACTAATGAACTAAAAAAACGTTGAACGTTACTACTTTTTGAATTCAAACGGTAAAACCAAGAACAATGCATATTCTCAGACACAAAGAGACCATTTTCAACCACATAAGATCCTTAAAAATCTCAAATTATCCATACAAGAATCCAGTAAAAAAGTTCCAGTCAGTTGCTTTTTGCCGTAACACAATGTTTAGCACTGTAAAATGCTTTTTTAAATCTTAATTAATACAACCGTTGATTATGAAGAAGTAAAACTTTCACTTGCGTAACAACCCTTCTCCTTTTTCGTTAATTTATTATTGTATTTTTTTTTGGTTCGAATTCTCAAGGACACGAAACAAACAAAGCTTTGTAAAGAGGAACTTCATTTAAGATTTCATCCCCTTAAACTGGAGAATAGTGATTTTAATTAAGTTTTTCATCCCCACCGTTACGAAGATTGCGGAAAGGCAGTGAAAAGGGTGCTTGTTAAAATTCCGCGGTGAATCAGATAATGAAGAAAATTCTTCATTAATACAAATTTTGCCCCTTTTTTAAAAGACTGTTTAGAAGGGGAGTGCATCCTGTGTTCCAAAACCCAGATTGCTTATTTATTTTTTTCCCTACATACTTCCGGCAGTGTTCTTTTGTGTTCCTTATATTTAGAATAAAAATATTGTAAGAACAAGCATCAACTTGACTTTTAAATTTATCTAATGGTGATATAAAAATATTTCTTAAGGTGCAAGACAATTTTTTGCTCTTTTTTTAATGCTTTTTAACTGCCTTTTTTTCTTGTTCCCATCATTAAAAGTTATTCCAACGCGAAAATATACTTAATTCTATGCCTGTAGGTAAAAGAAATGCAGTTCTTGAAAACGACCTCCTTCGAGGTTCTTTCTAAAATAGTCTCTTTCCATTTTAATGACTTTGAAAGGTGACACGAAAAACATATCATCTGCGTCCTTTTCTTTCTTTGGAGGACGTGATTTTTAAAAATTGAAACAAATGATTCCGTAATAATAATTTCCCCCATATGAGATCTGGAGTGTTTTTTCCAGGTCGTATATCTTGACGTTATTCATCAATTACGGCTGCTTTCTTGCCTTTGTCATTTCTTCCGAAAAACGAAATCACGTTGCAATGTAACAATTCTGTCGAAAAATGAAAAAAAAATAGTAATAATAACCTTTTATCTAGGATATTCTTTCTATGAAATAAAAATATTAAAAAAAGCAGAGCACTTTGATAAATTTTCGTCTGTATAAATCTAATAGAATAGACCGTTAGCAACGAATAATGAAATACAAAAATTGCGCCAAACGAAAATGAGAAGAAGGAAAAAAGAAACGTCTGCTCCAAAAATTTAATGACGTGTTTTTTAATGTTTAAATTTATTGTAACGAAGAATTGGAAGTTTTCTGTTAAATATTGATTTTAGGCACCATTATTTTCTTTGTTTTTCTTTCGAATAATAAGTGAGATAATGACATTATTAATATTGAATACTTGTAGCAGCACAGTTTTTCTTCTTCAGATGGCTGCTAATTAAGTAATTAGATTCGGAAGATTATTAAGAATATTACATCATCTATTACGTAAATTATCGTTAAGCTATTAACAATATTCTAAAATAGACCTATAAATCTTGTTTTGGAAAAAATATCGAAATTTTTATTTAATGAATTATTTAACATTACTTACAACAGAATTCGAAAACATTCTTTTGCAAAAAATATGCCTAATACCATTCTTAAAAAAGAGTCGCAGTTTTTAAAAATGTGCAGGTTCAATATTATACATCCAATATAACACTATGCTTTTTAATTAAATTTAAATATTAAAAAGGCTTATCTGCATTTTCCTGGGAAAATATTCCAATTTTCTAGACGGAATATGCAATTTTTCTATTAAAAATTATTTTATTCAGATGTGGCATAAGTTTTTCTGGTATTATTTATCAATTGTTGACATAATTTATCATTTATTGTAGTATTTTACCTTTTACGGGAATCATTTCGACAAAAAATGAAATCCGACAATACAATGTAACCATATATTATTCCTAAAAATACAAATAGCCAATTTTTGTCTCCACTATTTCATTAAAAAAATAAAAATATAAAGATTATGTAAAGCTTCAACAATGCATTAGCAGAGCAAATAAATTAAAATAAACCTTTAGTAGCGAACAATGAAATACAAAATGGCATAAGGAACAAGAGAAAAAGAATAATTTTGCTCGGAAATTTAATGACATGTTTTCAGTGTTTAAGATATTTCAATGTTAAAGCTCATTTTGTTTAAGAATTAAAAGCTTTCAACTTCACTTTTAAAAGACGCATTTAGGCCGCCATTTTTTATTCTTTCTCCGATCGAATAATAAGCGAGATAATGACAGTCTTAAAGTGAGATCTTTGCAGCAAAGAATTGAGATTTTTCAGCTACTTATGATTTATTCATTGCCTTAAAAGGTTTTTCAGATACGGAGTAAATTAAGTTCGATTATTTTAAAGATTACTGGACGAATTAAATTTAACATATAATCTCATATTTTACTATTAATCATTTTCAATACTCGATGCATCAATTAGTTTTCATACATTTACTCTTAATAAGAATATTCTTACATTTAGTGCATAGTGAAAACATTTTAAAAGAGGATTAAAACATTTATTAAAAGGAATTTTACTGTATCTTTATTTAAAGAATAAAAATATGGGAAGTAAAGCTGATAAAAGCAGAATTTATCGGAAACTGCAAAATCTTTCCATTCATTCATAATTTTTTAAAGAAACACTGACGAATTTCTGGAATGTCGGAAGGTTAGAAGTTGATCATCAATCATCTTTTAGTGATTCTGTGATGCACGTTTAAATTATTTAGAAACGATTAAAGTGCTGGATTTTTACTTATTTTTGCAGCGAGATAAAATATTCGAAATTCTATATTTTAAAATTAAGTAAATTTAATTATATCGAGTTGAATCATTTTTAAAATTAAAGATTTTCTGATTTTATTTCTAAAAAAAGGAAAACAAGATATACTATATGTTAGCATGACAAATACAAAAAATGAAAATATCCGTTCAAATTTTAGTCAATTCAACTTTAAGTAAATGTCATACTAAACGGAAAGCATTTTTCTCTGGATTGAAATATATTTTGTCACGTTTATATTTTGAAATGCCCATTTTTGTATAATTAATGTATAATTTGTATAATAACGAACACTTTGTAATTACTTACATTTATAATTGTAATCTTAATCAAGCATTTGACTTATATAAATTCTTTATTTTTTCTGAAATTATTTCTTTAAAAGCATTCGGATTAATTTTATACAATTTCTACAACGAAGCAACTTTATGAACCTTTATTGAAATTATTTGAAAACTTTTTTTTCACAAGTTGTTAATATAGGCACACATGTGTTGGTAAACCCTTACGCAAAATAGAAAATTATAAATTGTTTCTGTTCGTTGTAGAATGTATTTCACCTTGATTGGTATTTAAAATTTTGTACACTTACAACTTTTAGCCATTTCGGTGGCATTTGCCAACACGGTATTTTAAGTTCTTAATTTTCATTTCTTTTCAAACCTACTGGTGGTATTTTCCCCTTGTTCTTGTGGTTCCTATATCCGTGGTGAAAATCAGATGAAATTAAATGTGGATGTTTTCTTAGTAACCCTTATCACAAATTTGCATCATTTTATTATTCTACATTTTAATAATTCAGAGCTGAAAGGGTTAATATTATACATACTTGCTAATAAAAATGATAAATAAATGTCAATATCGTAATTAGTTAAGTGAATAAAAATAACAATCGTAACTTTTCTAGGAAAAGTTATAGAGTCATATTTCTTAAGAAAAAGAATACACAAAGGTTAGCGCCCTGGTAAATACTATCCCTGTCAAATGTATAATTTATTTATTTTAATAATATAAAATAACAATTCTATTATTAAATAAACAGCTGCCATATAATAATAATACAAATAAATATGCTAATTTCGGGAATTCCTTTTGGTAAGAAGGGACCTTTATCTATACATAGTATAAAATGAAATCTCCTGAAAACGTCTGTATGTTGGAACCACAAAACTCTGGAAATACTTAATGGATATTGGAGATGTTTATACCATTTTGTAGAGCATTTATTGGGGAAGGTTTCAGTGCATTAAAATCATATCAAAATTAAAAGGGGAGTTTTATAATTGCGATTTTAACATATCCACGCATGCGCTTAAACCTCAAACTGCGCATGTGCAAATAGCAAGAGCTGTGGTATGCATATGCGATCCATTTCTTTGCTTTCATCTGATTTTAAACAATGAGGCAAATCTGATTATGCCAAAAAGAAAAACCTTCAACCTCGAAATAATCACCTGTGTTTTGTCTACGAACACAACCTATTTTTAACCTTTGTGACAGTCTAAATATATGTGAATGTGGGCTATAAAAATTCTTTTGTAGTTCTGTTTGATAATTTCTTACATATTTTTAAGTGTTGTTTGATGTTCAGTAACATGTCCATGTCATATAGGGTGGAGGCTAGATTTAAGTTTAAAGCTAATTTTTCTTCTTGAATACTATGACACGGGAAATGCTGTGTGGGTATTGCTAGTTAATATATAATTGAAAAATTAAATACAAATATCTAGTTTAGACAAATATTTATTACATTTTATTCCAAATTATACCCGAGTGAATATTGTTCTTTTCACCTAGTAATCCGAATTTCGTTAACCTAACCTTGTTAAAACCTATAAAAGAATCTAGTAGTTCATGATAAGAGTCTCTACATAATATGTGTTTTACATTGACTGATCGTTATAAGACTAGAAAATATGAAGGATTCTGATGTAAGCTGAAAATGTTAGAGTATGTTAATAAAGTTTAAGAATAAATTTAAAACTACAAAATTTAATTAAAATTCTAATGTAAAAATTAATATTATAATATAAAAGAAAACATGAATCTAAAAATAAATAGTTGATTTACCTAATTAAAATATTGTTTCATTTTTATGGACATAAATTCAATATATCATTAAATAAACTTAATTTCAATAAAAGGCAAGCGTTTTATTTTTTCTAATTTGCTTTAATTAATTAATATTTCCTTACTTCTTTAATCTCATGTTAAAATATATTTAAATGAAAAATCGTTTGCAAGATTTATATTTTATTAGTATTTGTTTTATATTCATTTGAAAGATTTATATTTTATTATTATTTGTTTTATAATAATTTGCAAGATT
>JAOUZG010030082.1:6614821-6657388 GCA_026289955.1 Argiope argentata
GTAGAATTTCAACGTTCACAATTCAGAGCTCCATTAGAAAACCAAACAATCAGAAATTCAGTTAAACAAATATTATCTTTATTTCTAAAGTATTCAGTTGAAATTCCGACAAATTCTTCATTTGAAATATCATTTTTTTTTGAGAAATTCCAAAATTAACAAGTTAGAATCCCATTAGGAAAATTTCACTATCAGCAGTTAAAATAATGATAATAACTTATCCAGTTAAAATAATAATTTATTCAGTTAAAATAATGTTATTTTCTTTTCTGTATTATTCATTTTAAGTAAACCGATTCCATCAAAATCGTCATTTTCAATATTATTTTCATTGGAAATTTTGAAGTTTCTAAGTCATAGCTCTATTAGATAACCCAACAATCTTTATCAGGCAAACATAAGTCTTTAATTTTCAATAATTCTACCACAAAAACCAAATATTCTCAATATGGCCATTTCTGTTTCTTAATTGCACTATCACTTTCTCGGTAAATATGTATGAAAAATTTCATTAAAAGTCAAAAATCGCAATTCTATCGGAAAAGCAAACGATCGTATCAGTCAGACCAAGTCATATCTCCATTGCTCAGAAGTTCGATTGAAGGCAGCAAGTACCATTCAAAATCTCCCCAAAACAGCAAGATTAGAGTGCATCAAATCGTTCCACGAACTGAATAAGAATCCCCTCTTTTCCACCAAATAAACCCCTAAAGACCTGTGGAACTCCCCATAATCGATCTCAGATACATTTATCCGTGTTTTGGAGAGTCCTCAAAAGCTTTATAGAATAATGCTTTCGCGAATTTAACGAAATTTTGTGGCAATCAATACAAAAAAAGGAAAAAAAGAACATTTTGCCATCTCAATTGATTCGAGAACCGACAACAGCAGAACAATGGAGAGAAGTGTGCTTGTGTGGATAAAGAAACACGGACGCTCTGTAGTTTTAAAAGGAAAATAAAAATGGCGTTGGAGAGATATCAACTGTTTTACCGAGGCTCGTCTTTACCAGAAGCGACAAAAGTGGTGGAATTGATGCCTTTGGGTGTGATTCTGTGGTTAACGATGCATGTAAGATATGTAGGGACATCTCTGATAACTTTCCGATGGCAAAGTTTCTAGTTGGTTGGCCTTTGATAGCAATCACTGGCAGAGAAATAACACTTTAAAGGCAAATATTTGTGGAATTTTAAAAATGGATTGCGTTTGTTTTTTAGAAAATTCAGTTTTATGGAAACATCTTGTGAGCTTGAAGTGTCTATTGTCTTATAAAAGTGGATATAGATAAAGGAAGAACATCAAAATATAATGTGTGATACACTTTGTATTCGTCAGACGATATAATTTTTTTGATGGTGCATTTTTTAAATAAAATTAACTATTACGTTATATAAATTCATTTCAAGGCATCGTATGGAATTTTATTAAATTTCGAAATAAAAATCAAATCTCTTAAATGCTTTTAAGTAATTGATAGACAAAAATAGTACTTAATTATTGATAGCTTAATTTCCTCGAGTTTTCATGGTGACTTACTAAGAACTAAAACTCGATTATCAATATCCAAAAGCTGAATAATATAAATAGATTCAACAAATTTTCATGCATTTTAATAATAACAGAGATATTATAATGAAACATAAGAGAAGAGGATCTTGAAAATAGTATTAATATTATCCTTGAGAAAAGTTTAATGTTATCCTTGAGAAAAGTTTAATGTTATCATTGAGAAAGTATTAATATTATCATTGAAATCGTGTTAATATTATCATTGAGAAAGTGTTAAACTTATCCTCGGAAAAGTGTTAATATTATCTTTGATAAAGCGTTATTATTATCCTTGAAAAAGCGTTAATATTACCCTAAATATGTTCGACTAATTTTCGTTAAATTTTGAATTCACATAAAATAGGCCTTGAAGAAAGGTATTCGTGGAAAATGTTTTAATATTACTTCATAATATCGAATTTAGCAGTATTTTAAAAACTAACGAAATAAATATTTATCATAAAAATAAAAATCATTTTGTAAAGATATAAATAAACTTTAATAAAATTAATTTTAAAGAAGAAACTAAGATGTCCCATATGCATGTGATATGAAGCATGCAAACTAATATTATTGAGATAAAAGCCTTACTATAACGAAATTATGCCACAACCGATGATATTGTATTATGGTTAGTATCGATTCCCAACTATTATTTAAAAATATATAATGCACAGAATAAAAATTCAAATCAACCTTTTTTTGTTCTTTTTATAATGTCAGAACATGATATAGTTTTTGGAATGAAGGTTGTGGCGTCAACAAAAACCCGTATGCGAAAAATAAAAATTTTATTATCCGCACGAGCATCTCAAAAATCAGCTTTTAATAACAGGTTCCCATTGCATTTACAAAAGCTCTGATTAGAAAAATAAGTTAATGACTGCAGTAAATAAAACCTAGAAAAATGTCATTTTGAGCACGTGGTTATATGAAATGAAATAAATAGGAAATGTGATATTTTTTTAAACAACAAATGCGAGACAAAGTTTTTTGGATAGTTTGCAATACTAAAGTGAACTCATTCGAGGAAGCAATTAAAATGAATAAAAATGTAATTTAACTCGCACGAGCACGTGGTGCTTGACCATTCAAGAAATGATGTTCTGGCGTGATACGCTGAAATACACACGGCATATTTTATTTTAATCCTTATTCTTTTTATTTTCGTTTTTTATTTATAGCACTAACTGTATTTAATTTGCTGAAATCAATGCAGTTAATATTCTTTTTTTGAAGTCATAGAAGGCTTATTACTTCAGAGACCACAGTTTTCAGAAGGCATAAAGTACATAAAAAATTTAATGGGAATTTTTTAATAGGAATTTTAACATGCCACAAGTGGGCACGAAACATCCAGTAAACCACTGTCCCGAAAGCCCTCGACCATTATATCTTCCCATTGATTATGAATCTGTGACAAAAGAAAATAATTAAAAAATAGCATTTTCCTCAATGAATTTCTACGAAATATCTCTTAAGTAAAATGTCAGTGAAAATTAATTACTATCATAAAGTGGCGCAATTTGAAAAGAGCCCATGGCGGTTTAGTAAACATGATATCATATTTAGTTCGTGGTGATTAATCAGCGTTTTTATTTAGTTATATATTTGAACTAGTACGCACAGGATGTGGTTTTGGGCAAGACAAATAAGGGAAAGCATGATTTGAAAAATCTACTTCGTGAAAAAAGGCAATAAGTTAATAAAAAGATTAAAATGATATCTTCTATGCATATTTAAATGCATCATGTCCAACCATAATTTCTTGAACGGCCAAGCCCCACGTGCTCGTGCGAGTTAAATTGTATTTTTATTCATTTTAATCGCTTCATTGAATGAGTCACTTTAGTACTGCAAACGATCCGAAATAAACTTTGCCTCACCTTTATTGTTAAAAAAATATCCCATTTCCTATTTATGTCATTCCATATAATCACGTGCGCAAAATGACATTTTTCTAGATTTTATTTACTGTAGTCATAAATTTTTTTAAAAAAAAATCAGAGATTTTGTAAATGCAATTGGCAACTCGTTATTAAAAGCTAATTTTTTGAGATTTTTGTGGTGATAATAATATTTTTATTTTTCACCTACGAATTCTTGTTGACGCCAAAAACCCCATCTAAAAAACAACATCATGTTCTGACATAATAATAAATTAATATTCGTGTTAATATAAAATATACAAATTCTAAGTCAGTTGCATTCGTTCTTACAACAAGCAACTAAGAAAGAAACCAAAACCAACGAACTGAATTTATATATAAAATTATTATTAGTTCTATAATAAATAAATGAAAATAAAAAAAAAATTATTAAATGAATTATTACTGAATATTAAAAATATAACATTTTCTTATGTTGTGAAATTAAACTATCAATTAAAGTTGAGACATTTTTTTTTATTCGAGCATTTGAAATCAAAGTTAAAAATCGTTCATGTATGATGAGCTGATAAATAATTTGGATTGTTTCTTTAATTATTGCATCCTATTTTTTCAATTCCTTCTATTGGTTCACACTCTTTCTATATATAATAATTTATCTTGTTCAAAAATTCAGTCGTTAACAAAATTCTTTTTATTAAACCATTCAAGTTCAAATTATATATATATATATATATGTATAAATAAAAATGCAACTCGAAATGCGTTTCTAAGCGCAAAACTAGAGAACGGCTCGACCGATTCGGCTAATTTTTATTTTAATATTTTCGTTAGGACACGAGGATGGTTCCTATGGAGAGAAAAAATAAAAAAACTGCGTGGAAAATAGTTAAAACGACACTCTTCTTACTTTCCCGCCAAAAATCTTCATTTCCTTCCCCCACACCAAATGAGTTAGATAGCAGGAAGTAATAAATTATGATTTGTTTAGAAAGAAATACGCGAAGTCAGTTGGTTTTCATTCATAGATAACGGGATGTTTAAAAAAAGAAAGAAAATAGTTGCTTTTATTATTAGTCTGTATGAATGTTTAATCTATGCCTGCTATAGAAAGGAAAGTAATGAAGAAAAAAAAGGATAAAAAAGAAAAGAAGGGTGTGTGTGTCACCATTATTTCGTCTGTGCGAGGCATTTTTCAAGCTGTTTTTCAGCTTTTGCATCTCTTGAAAACCAATTGTGTCTTTATTTGTATAGTGTGTTTACATTTATGAAAATTTGAATCTCATTATTCTATAAAAACAGAATTTTAGACCTTTCCCTCCACCATTTAAGTAAAATATCAATCCCGGGACAATCATTGCTGGGATAGAAAGAGAAAGATGAGTAGTACAGTGAACAAAATATCTGAAGAAAATAATACTAAAATGAATTATATGATTATCAAAATTTGTTTGGTTTAAAAATATTTTGGTGAAAAACCTGTTATGAGACACAGCTACATAAAATATTATATGAAAATTTTAGCGAGCATTAATACTGGCGAACCGACTGGTCGCTAAAGGCGGCTAGTATATATATATATATATATATAAACATATAATGGAAGACGATTGATGTTAATAGAATTTTTTCAAATATTAATTCGTTAATTAAATTAAATTAATTTATTTGCAATATTTTAAATATAGTTTTAGTAATTCTTAATGAAAATTGAAAACATCAGGCAGTAGACCAATCGGTAAAATGCAAGTATTTCAGTATTTTTCCCGTGAAGGTGAAGATTGCGAGTTTAATTTTTACGAAAATCAACAAATTTTTGGATAAATTTATATTAATTGTAATTATTTAGTAAAAATTAATTAAATCAAAATTTTCTTTGCTGATTTAAGTAAGAATTGACAACGATTTTTTTGTTTATAATAATAAGAGTTTGATTTCCTTTTAATATTAATTTTACCTTTTCAGATATTTAGTAAAATATTTTTCTATGTTTTAGAATAATAAGATAAAAGTACATTTTTAAGATTTTTTTAAATTTCTTTATTTAATGCATTTTTAAATTCCTTATTACAGTTATAAGGGGATTACTGAAATAAATGGAACTTCTCAACTCTCATTACTTTATTTTCAATAATAGATAGAAATTCTCAGAAAAAATATATAATAAATTAAATAAAAATATTATTTGATAATTATATTCTGAAAATATTAAAAAAAAATTGTAATATTGGTTAAAATGCAGTTAGATAAAATTTAATAAGCTTACAACAGCAAGAAATGAGTAGAAGTTAGCTATAAAACCTATTTTCCCCGATTACAAACAAGTTAAATAAACACATGGTAAAACAAAAATATCCATCATTAGATACAGACTTTTTAAATAATATTTATTAAGAATTTGCAATTCTTATTTACTAAAACTTCCTCATTTATTTAAAACAAGTGACATTCAAAAATATTCTGATATATTTTCTCTTAAATAATTATTCAATTTGTTTTCTTGGTGATATGATTAAAAAGAAATCAGATCATGAATATGTTAATTTATAAAATATTAAATTTAAAATTTATTAAATATTCATTACCCATATTTTTAAATCGGATTTCTTTTGCATAAAACTTTCTCAACAACAAAATATTTCTTTAAGATTTTTAATTAATATTCTCAGGTATATAATTATTAATTACTAAAACAAAAAAAAAATTCCTCATAAATTTATTCATGAACTGAAAATTTTTAATAATTTTTCAAAAGTCTTTAGTTTGCGAATGTTTTAGAAAAAGAAAATATAATTGCGGCTCATTTTCTTTTCATAATCCCAATATTGAATAACTAATTCTTAAAATTTTTATTACTCTTAAGCAATATAATGTCACTATTTTATAAACAAAAGAGGTTTATATAAATCAGTACAGCAATTTATCTAAAATTTCTATTATTTTGAAACTGATAAAAATGTCTGTTAATCAAATTCTTAAGATAAAATTTAGATTAATATTTACTATGCATTCAAATTTTAATGAATAAATTGTAAAATTTATATAGATATAATGAAATTTCTGAAAAATTCTTTCTTAATTATTATAAATACTAATTATTCTGATTCTTTTAAAGTCATTATCTTTTTATTCGTCAAATAAAGGAATTAGCTTTTTGTAGTATTAAATAACCTGAAAAATATGTTCAAACTTATGAATTCTAATAGCTGCATCTACACAATTCTTACGAGAAGATTTTGCCACTTATAAAGAATATTCAGCTCATTAAATTTAAATGCAATATACAGCAATGATAGACCTGAATATATTTATTATAAACACGTTTCTATGGAAATAGCTAGTAAATTTTCTTATAGGGAATATATCATGGTTTATATGTAAATTTTAAACCTCTTCTATGAAAAATGATGCAGAATATTTCAAATATGTTGTCGTATGCATTATTTTATACGTATTTTCTTCAATAAAAGGAAGATTCTGCGCATAATAATTATCTGGTTGCAAAACTTCTAAATTTTGATTTTATGTAAAGCCAAGTATTCTCTTAGACTAAGCTAGAAAGTTTTCGACCAACTTTCTAGCAATCCTTTTGCTGAATAGATTTGAAATATGAAAAACAAAAAAATGTCAATATAAAAAATAAAGAAAATTCGTTTTAGGAAGAGGCATTCTTTCAACAGTTTGGGCGAGAAAAAGATAAATATTTCGAACTTTCGATCATTTCTTTAAAATTTCACAAAAATATTTTTTTATTTACAAACGTGACAAATAATATATTTGGAATTCCTCCGTTAAGCAAATATATTTTTAAACAAAAGTCTCCTTTATAATCTTTCACAAAAAAAGATTTTGAAAAGAATTTTTTTCAAAGGAAAAAATATCGTTTGCTATAAAAATATATTTATTTTATAAATATATTTTTATAGCAAACGATTTATACCATTCTATAGTCTTATTAGCTAAATAAGAACTAATTATTTTAAATGCGACTCAATCAAACCGCTTAAAAAGTTTTATTATTATGTTTTATAAATAGTTAAAAAAATTTCTAAGAATTTAGAGTATATGAAAATTGAAAGGAATATGTTATCATAATAATTCGCAATAGAAAATTCAGTGCTAACATTGCAGTTATAAAATTTCGTTTATAATATTTCCAAATTCTACGAATATGTATATTTTCATTTAATCACTATATTCAAATATAAAAAAGAGAAAAAAAGTATATTTTCTAATTAGCGTTTCAAAAACACTTTTGTTATTTTAAAAGAGTTTAGTTACAATGAAAAAAGTAATAAAATAATACAAAAAGTAATACAAAGTATAAATTTTAATCTGGTAACATACTATGTAAGAAATTTCTCTCTACATAAGATTTCAATTTAAAAAAGTATTCAGTCATCTCGTTTTCTCTTTTGATTTTTAACTGTAGATTGATGATTCATTTTAGATTAATGGTACAGTTCTAGTTTGTATGTAAGATATATTTCAAATATATCCGTAAAACATTCTGAAAGGGATCATTTATTTCTTTTGTTTTTCTAATAATACTAAAGATAAATGTATGTATATGTGTTTGTCTGTGTGCTTGCATTGATGCTCAATCAACTAGATAATATGACTTCAAACTGTCAGACTTCACACGTATATATTTTGGTGGGAGGCGATATGTGTTCTTGGGAGCTATTTTTTGTAAATTTTACATATAAATTTAATTAATTATAGATTAAGCAGAATTTGCATGCGAAGAAAAGAGCACCGTTTGAAAACAAAAAATGTCAATTAAATTGTTCTGCAAATTTTTTTTTAAAAATCTCGAAAATCTCGAATTTTTTAAAAAAAATGTTAATTTGTTTTGTCTAATTAACATATAGTGGCTTAAAACAGTTAGATTACACCTTACTTATACTTGATAAATCCAACTTTATTTTTTAAATATGTGTTTATTTTTGCACATAAAAAATGGTTTAGTTTAAAGTAAAAATAAATAAAAATCGTCGAAAAACCTCTAATCTGAAAAAATTAAGAAGGAGAAATTCAGGGTCACACCCGAAATAATGGTTCAAAAACACAGTATTAGAAAAAAAAACTCATTTGAAACAAGTGTTGCAAAAAGACTATTGTAAAATATCTTTAGATACCACAAAAAATTTGTCGATTCTTTACCAGGATGTTTAAATACCAATTTAAAAGCCAAAAGACAGCAATTAAATATTGACTTTTTTTTTCTTAGCGAGATATTACAAGCATTTCGTTTGTGTATTTACAATATTTTGAGGCAAAAATTCACGCAAGTTTATTTAAAGTGCTTCTGAAATTTTTCAGTTCAGAGGGGTTTTTTAGTTCATTTTTATTTATTTTTACTCTAAATTAAACCATTTGTTATGTGTAAAAATAAACATACGTTAGCAATTCTCAGTAATGTGTTGTTTATATTAAAAATCGAATTTATCTAGTAAAATTAAGGTGTACTCTCAATTGTTTGAGACATTATAGATTCTGTTACTGTCTTAAAATTCAATTTTTTTCATTATTTCATCAAACATTTTTTCGTTTTTTTACTTTTATTAAAATATGAAGATGAAAGATTTGTTTTAATATACATATAGTTTACAAGAAAAAAAATGAAAACACGTAGTTATAATATTGCAAAATTTATAAGATAGACGAACCAAATGTTTACACTTTTAGTACTATGTTGTCATAAGACAGTTAGAAAAGAAAGGTCCATGTGCACAAAAAACAGAACTTATAAATAAAAAAAAATTAAACTAGCACTTCTTTAATGCCATATTATTTGGGAAAATATTTATCTGAAATTTTATCATAACTATTTATTTGAAATTAAACATTATTAATAGTACCACAGAATCATCTTTGCCTAAAACGATCTAATAATAATATAATTCTTTCGGTTTGAAGAAGAAAATTTCATTCTGAATTAAATGATTCTATAAAACATTTAGGATAATTGTGAATTCAGTATACTTTCCGATTTGAATTAAAATCCCTACCATGAGATGAATTCAATTTAAACATTCAAAATATGATACTTCATTTTAAGTGAAGATTGAATAGCTAAAACATTTGATTATAAAATATAATTAATATTTCATATATCGAACGAAACGCTGCTTTATAAGAACACAATTCAATGACAACTTTAAGGAAACATGCAATTGCTTCCAAACGAAAAGCATCTTAATTCGATGACGAAACCAGAGATAAAAATTAAAAACTTTTATTAAAAATTCAAAAAAAAATTTTAAGACGCGGTCATCTTTACTTATAATAAAGCACAATGTGTGTGTGTGTGTGTGTGTGTGTGTGTGTTTGTGTGTGTGTGTGTTGGCGTTGTACAGGCCAGACCGTTCGACCAACAGCTACTAAATTTGGTACATGTATACCTTGGGGGGCGGAAATGTGCACCTCGGAGCCCTTTTTTTTAATTAATTAAAAATACAAGCGAAATTTTGATGCTTTTTCGTTATAACTTCTGAAAATATTACAGCACAAAATTGATTTTTACATCAAATTTAAGCTCAAAATATTAGCGTTTCAATTATAATGATGTTTTGACCTATAAATTAAAATTCTATTTTTAATGAATATTTAAACATTTAATTTAATCGTATTTTTCAATAATTTATTTCGCATAAAATAAAATTTTATCTTCACGAAGATCTAAAAAATATCAACTTTTAATAATATGTTGCCATCATATTTTCAGAAGTTCTGATATAAAAAAAGTTAATTATTACCAAAAATAAAACAGAAAAGTGTAATTTCCATCACATGATTATGTGAAATGAAATAAATAGGAAATGCGATATTTTTTAAACAATAAATGCAAGAGATAATTTATCTTGATCATTTGCAACATCAAATTTGCTTATTCAATTAAAGAATTCAAAAAAAAATTAAAAAAATCTTGCAAAATTGCGACAGTTAAAACTGAAAAAGAATTTTTAGAAAAGCACCAAACGATAATTTTCTGAGAGCGAGATTATTTATTTAAAAGTAAGAAATTTTAAACTCAATAGAAGATGGCGTCATTTCAAAGAAACGACGAACAAAAAGCAATTGATAATAAGTAGAAGTAAAATATTTTTGCATTCTTTTTTTAAAAATTTTTTAAAGCATTAAGGCATGTTTTGAATTTTTACTTTTATTTATGTGAAGAAGATATTTTGTGCAAATCAAAGAATTTGCCTTCGTGACTGTAATTTATCTCCGCATTTTAATGAATCATGCGAAATAAAAACGCATCTGCTTTCTACCAACCATACGTAATATTAAAGGTCTACTGGTAAAAGTAGGTCAGCTATTTGAAAACGCATCATCTTTCAAACAAGCATACGTAATAATTAACAAAGCAAAATTTTTAAAAGCAGATAAACATATTTTTTACCTGCATATTTCGGTGACTTCAAAACTTTCTAACTAAATCAATATCATGTCCTCACACGTTAAAAAATAAATCAATTATTATTCCAAATTAAACATATAAAAATGTCATTTTCAGCACGTGTTTGCATAAAATGAAACAAATATGAAACATATTTTTGGAAAATAAATGACACAGAGAAGGATATGACCCGTAGGATTAATTCAAAGATCAGGACTGCTTAAGGCCTACATAATAGTATAAGTCACTTATATGACTATCGAAATTTGAAGCTTAAAAATACTTTGCTGAAAAACTTATTATAAGACCAAGTTATATACATAAAAAAATCATTAAATCCTTTAGTCAGCATTAATACTGGTGAACCGACCGGTCGGCAAAGGCGGCTAGTATGAGATATTATATTCGATTCCTCCAAAAAAAATTCAAATAACTCTGCATAAAAATTGTCAAAATGCAATTCTTCGCAATCTTCATTTTTTTTCTTACATTTAGTAGATTTAGCACGTGGCTTGTGACATATGTACATGTGACGTAAAAGTTTTATAAATTACAACTCTTTTATAGGCAAAAAAGTTCTTTGAATAGGATTTTTAAAAAAGAAAGTTTTAGCTTTCTCTATTGGTCGCTATAAATATATATAAATATTACATTCATAATGAGGATTTAGAAAAAAATAGAACAATCCAGGCAATTTATCAAAAAAAAATATTCATTCAAAAAGAACGATATCAAAATCATGGCATTCATTAAGGAATAAATATTATTTGAGAAAATTTGCTTTTTAAAATTCTTCAGTAACAAATAACCGTAAACTGAATCTTTTTGTCAATTTTCAAATTTTGTTAAATCAGAAAATTCAACATTATCACAAGCAAATTTCCTTTATAGGAAATAAAAGATTCTAGATTATTTAAAAAGGAATCGAATATTTGATTCTAAAATCATCTAATTATTATTTTTCAAAATATTTATTTTTCATTTTATTAATAATGTTTCAAAATTTGAGGAAATTAATTTTGATATTTATTTAATATTCTTTTCAAAAATTTAAACAGCATCAAAAAGTAATAATAATAAGAAAATATAATGACAGTATATATCTATTAATATTTGAATTTCGTGATTTCAATATGCAATTGAAAATAGGTTTGGAGCTATTTAGTTACCGCATATTTTCCAATAAATAAATTGATACTCTGTTTTGAATTTGAAATATGAAGTTCCCCAAAAATCTCAAGTTAACGCAATGCAACTAAACAATTTAAAGAATAAAATTTACATACATTATTTAGGCAAACACTAAATGTGAAAGTATATCATTTATAAATATACTTCCACAGAAAAATCATTTTTATTCCTTCAAACTGACAACATATTTATATGATAGACGAACATAACTTACATATTTGGAAGATTTGAAATGAAAACCCGAAATATTTAAAATGCTCTGTCACATGAAATATTATATTCGAATTCTTCAAAATAATACGAAACCTCTTCCATAATAATCGTCAAAATGTAAAACTTCCAAAAGCTTCAATTCTCTCTGAAAGCTTTACCGAGGAGTAAAAATTTTCATCAGATTTCATTCGCTTTCCTGCTGTGTTGAGCGAACTTGACATGTGAGAATCAGTAAACGTGCACGTGTCCATGCGACGTTGAACGTAAATAAATTACAGCTCTTCCGTCGGAGGAGGCGTTCTTTCGTTAGGGGATGCGGATGGGAAAAGAACGAATATTCTACCCCGATTCTTAGAGGTAATCCTTGCCGTTGAAAGATGTAAGATTGTTGAAATATGTGCTGCCATACAGGGGAGGTAAAAGGGAAATAAAAAATAAAGAATAATAGTATAAAAAATAACAGAGACGTATTTATTTTTATATGCTTTGTATAAAAATTTTTCTATAGCTCAAAATATATGTTTTTCAGGATTTAAATGTAAGATACAGAAAAGTCTCCATTCGAAAATCTCCCAATTAATGGTTTTCTGTTGAACGGCATTTTCTATAGAATCTTGATTTTGAACGATATGTAAAAGTCATTTACTTTATGCAATACAAAAGTAGCTTTTAAATCACAGATACAGAGTAATAAAAAATGTTGAGAATATTATTTATCACAATGTTGAAAATAGTTTAGCAACCATATATTTTTCAAGTTAATAGACAAGCCAAAATAAATTTGATAAATTACTTCAATTTTTATGAAACTCTGTAATGCACGTGCTTTTGAAGTTAAACAGAAAAAAGGAGCAGCTTTGCGTAAAAATGTATCTAAATTATTCATTTAAAATCCTCAAATAATCAAATAATATTTTAGAAAAAAAAACTTAAAAAATATTTGAAACAATAAGTAAAAACAATACATTACTTTCTCAGATACTGGCACCTTATATTGCATTAAAGTTCATTAAAAGAATTATGATTTAGCTTAAAAGAAATCGTTATTTTCATATTAATGAAAAGTAACTGTACAAATTGAGGAAATAAAATTCTGAAAATGGACTATTGTTTTTTTTTTCAATATCGTTTGCAGTGTCAGAATTAAATAACGTATTGCAGTTTGTGATAATATTTGTTAATCTTCCTAACATTAATTTACTTGAATTTAGGTGTAGGAAAATATGTATGCAAAAACTGTTATAGAGAGTACCAATTTCTAAAAAAGGGATAAAAAATGTAAAAAAAAATCTTATACTTGTTTTAAGAGAGTATTAAAAATAACTTAGAATGAAATGTAAAAATATTGTCTTGAACTCATACTCACCACAAAAAATAACAGATGATATTTTATTAAACAAAGATTTTAAATGTAAAATAAAAATAGTTTCATTTACTTCGTTAATGAAAATATTTTAGTTACAAACGCTTATTTTTCTTCGCAAAATTCTTTGACAACGAGAACAATAAAATCTAATGAAAATAAAGAAAAACAATTTTAAAAAAATCAAAGTTTTCATTTATAAAGATATTATATAATGAATAAATTAATAATAATTTTTCACAAAAAGTGACAAAAAACCCCTTTATCACAAAAATTATATTTAATGTCCTCTTAAAAATATCAACTAATACTCTATTTCTGCATTCTTGCTAATTCCTTTATTTTAAAAATAGCAACTGCGATACAGCACAAAATTAGTTTATATTTTTTAGGTATCATTGCAGAAAGTCAAAACTTAATTCCTTTTTTTACAGTAATTAAAAAGTATTTTTTTCATTTGAAATATAAATTAGTTTGTCAAACTTGTTTTGTAAACAATTAGTTTTTTAGAAATCCCACATTTTATAATGTTGAGAAGATTTCAAAGATACTTTTTTTTCATTTTTAATTTTCAGCTTTCATATAATTCTACGAATTTATGCTTTGTAGCAAAAAAGAAAAAAAAATGACATTTCTTGGACTAATGACACTAATTCTTCAACTCAGCAGTTTTTTTTTCAACTAAAATTTTCTTTACTTTAGTTTCCTTGAATGCTTTTTGAGTTTCTAAGCCACCAACTAATTATTTAATTCGTCAAAGCAGACGCAAACTTCAAACACTCAAAATAGTCTCTCTCTCTCTTTCTTTTCCCTTTCCTTTTTCTTAATTACAAACTACACAGCTAATGCAAAGAAATTTTAAAATAAATAAGTAATTGGAATGTCCTAAGTTAGATTTTAGAAAGAAACAGCTATGAAAAATCTAGGCTTCAATAATTAATTCAATTACAAACTAATCCGTAAACTTAGTTGTACACGAGGAAGAAACAGCTGTATTTTGTTTCGAATTAAATAACACAAATTAAATACTCTCGCCTTGACATGGAAAAAAAAGGATTCTAAATAAATCCTTAAAAAAATAAACGGTTTTTATAACGAAAAAAAAAAAAAAAACTTTCACATTCTGGTATGGACTCTGATTTGCATGGTAAACGCAGCCGTTTGATTCACTGCACTTTGAAGGGATTATTGTGTCCTTTAAGTTTGGAACGTAGACTCAAAAAATGGCGTAAAATGTTAATTACTTACTCTCTTCGTTTTTATAAAAAAATAAATTATAATCTAAGTTTTCGTTTGGAGCTTTAAGCTTGTGTAATTCCGCTGTTTCTTCTTACCCGAGATTTTAGAATAGTGTATTCATTTTTCTTTTACTAAATAGAAGTTTAAATAGAATATTCTCTTCCGGTATACTTTTCTTTCTGCTCGGTTTATTTTTTTCTATCTGTGCCATTTTCATTTGAGATGCTTTTAAGGCCACAAATAAATGTAGCTTGGGCTGTGAAAGTCGGAACGATAAAAATTTTGTGAAGAATATTTTTATTTATTCTTATTCTTCATTAACTGAAATTTGAAGTTTCCATTTAAATAATTATCTTTGAGAGAGGAGGATTCTTTTATTTATGCAAGTATTTTAATTTCGTATATAAACGACATTCTCTAAACTAATCAAACAATACTTAAAAGATTTCAATAATTTTAAAGACTGTTATAAAACTAGATAACATTTATTTTCCTGGATAATTCTTTAATCTCAAATTAAACATTAAATAGTAAGCTACAGTAAAATTGAAATCTGTCTTACTAAAAATAAGTTAATTTGTTAATAAATAATAATTATTAAAATTTTTCTTTACAATATATTAATTATAATTAATAATGTAAAGACAATATTATTTATATATGATTGAGAATTTCCTTTAGTGCAATATAGGAATTAATATATGACCATTTGAAATTACAAAATGAAAATTAATTATAATTACGGCAATAAATATCCACTTTCTCAAAATTCAAAGTAAGGAATTGTTAATCCCGTTTTTTATTTAAAGATTGCTTAAAATATATTTCCAAAATTAAAGTTGTTTTATTATAATTTTGTAATCACGGCATTTATAAAATTCTTAAAATAATTAAAAGCATAAATATAGAACAATCCCCGCTTAAAATCCATTCATATTTAATTTAATTAATCCCTTTGTCCAAAAATATTTTCTTTTCAAACTCTTTCCTGAAATATTAACCACGATGAATTTTTATAAGTGTAATGATAATGTAATTGAATATTATAAATTATTTTAAGTGAAATTATAATTTCACAAATAAAAATTAATGTTTTTAAATATGAAGCTAGAACTAGTTTAAATTTAAATCAAATCTGAAAAATGAATCAGAATTTTGAGAATTCAATTAACATGGAATTACATTAACGACCAGATAATTCAAATTATATTTAATCGAAACCATCTTTTAAACAAGAACTTTTCAAACAAACTAAGAATTTTAGTTACGCATATTATTTGAATTTTCTAATATGAGCCATTATTCTTAATTTTGCTTTTCTCTTATTCTTATTGATATGAATGTATGATATGAACAGAAAATATTTCATTTCAAAAACTTTGAACTACAGATTTTGATGAATCTACACATCAAAGGCTGTCACTGAATTCAAAATAATAAAAATTTGGAATTATATCGTTCTTCTATGAATGTGATAGGAATTTAATTACAATTATTTAAATCCAATTTAATTAAAATAATGAGTAATAGTGGGCGAAATTTGGCATACAAATTTGTTATTATAATGATAGTAGAAGTTCGATTATGGACAAAAAATATCGTCTGGTTAATTGTTCTTTAATTTCTTTACTTTGTACATGTGAACGAAAAAAATACAAGAAGCTTGATAATTAAATTTTCAATTGCGATTAGTTCACCATAATTTTTAATTAACAAAATTTCAGGTTCATTTATTAGATAAGGAGGATGAAAATGCATAATGAGTTTAATAAACAATGATTTTCCACACAAAGTATGCCACTGTAGGAAAATATGCCAGAAAACCAAGGAAAAATGTCTCTTATGTTTATGCCAACTATAAAATTTATTAATTAAAAAAATTGAAATCTGTATAGTTTTAAAATATTTTAACTTCAAAAATATTTTAATTCTTATTTCAAATTTAAAGGAAAACGAAACATAATTAAAAGTTTCATTCCATAATTCCTTAATGTAAAAATTCTTCGTAATTCAAAAAATAAAAATCCTCGTTAGAAAAAGAGCAATTATTAAGCTATGATTATTTATGCCACAAACATTATCGAAATTAGCGGCCATTTTTAGAAGATCCGAGATATGTTACTCTAAAACCGCATGCATTGCTTCATTTGAATCCCGGCCCATTATTTTAAATAAACACCACAGATCATAAAGCTAGCCATTTGTCCAGATAAAGGTCACAGAGAGCAACAACACTTAATCACGGGGAGACCGTTGACAAAACACAGAACACGGTTGTTAGCTCTGCGCAGATAGCTTTAAATTTAAAGTGCAATCGGGCCCAATGATTGGTACAAGTGAGGAACCACGTGACATGCGAGATAATTTTCGCGCTCTCTGAAAGCTTCTCTTTGTTCCAGCATAGGAAACCACTGTTCGAAAGTAATTGAGTGTTCCGTAGAACAGAGCAAGTGTTGTTTTGGCACTTTTACAGCCATTTTTATACATACATAAAAAAAAAAAACCTCCCCTGAGACGAATAAAAGAAGTAAGATGAAGTGTTGACGTGGTAATGGCTCTGAAAAGCCCAATTGTGTGGTGTAGTTCCGTACGGAACAAAGCTTGTGTTTGTGGATTATTATTGTTCGCGTAGTGAAAAATTAGTTGAAATTTCTGCGAGAATAATAGGATATTGTTATCTAACTAAATTAATAGCATTGATAGTTAAATGTATTATTGACGAAAATGACGTTCATGAAAGGTTTTAATGTTACAAAAAACTTTTGTTCTATCTTCTCTAAAAATAATTATATTGATTGCCGATACAGTTATTAAACTCTAAAACTTTTTAATTATTTTTAAACTAAGTGACTTTCTCAGTTATAATTGAGTTGGAATTCGAAAATACTCTTATAAAAATCCCATCAGTTGCTGGTATTATTTTCAAAAATATACCGATGGACTTTTTTATCGGAATGTATTTAATAAGGATGTTAGATAAGTGTTAACTATACCAAAATATAAACTTTTCATAAAATAATACTCACAAAAAAATAATTTTTGTTATCTCTCGATAGTTAAATCCACAGTCAGTGCATTTAATTATCGAGAGATATATTACTGAATATTCAGGAATAACGTAAACTATAACGAATGTTATAAGTTATCTCGTATGGATTTCATTTAAATCCTTCACCAACATATAATATCTCTATTTATATAAATGAAAATGAATCATCATATGTGTTGCTAAGTGCAAAACTCGAGAATAGCTCGACCAATTCAGCAATTTTTTTAAAAAAATATTTTTGTTAAGACACGAGGAATGTTCTTATAGAGATAAAAAACGGAAAATGTGCGATGAAAATAGTAAAAATGATATTTTTCTTACTTTGCCGTCAAAAATTTTCATTTCTTCACCGCCAAATGAGTAAGACTTCAGTTTGTTTTTTCCCCTCGCTAATGATGTTAGGCTTAACATTTTTTCGACCGATTATTTCAACACATTCTGTTTATTTTCTTTATTTTTAATGCACTTAAAAATCAAGCATAGTCAATTAATATATTTTTTGGATTCGTTTTGAATTACATTTCAATTAAAATAAAACAGAATAAAAGGCAAAAAATTCTAATCTGTATATCGCTACCCCAATTGGCGTAGAAAATCCACTCTTTTGCGTTACCCGATTGGTGTTGAAAATTCACGCATGTGCAGTATGTTGTAATTGTTGATAATTGAGTTTTCATTTTAATTAAAAGTTTAAAAATTATGTGTATAATCCTCTTGTAGCTATCTCAATCTCGATCGATAAATAAAATAGACTTGTCTTGATTTTAAAGGAATACGGACTTGATTTGTGGTTTTGTTTTATTTCAGATACGAATTGTAAATAAATTGTTTTTAGGTTAGTTGTGTGCTTTTTCATGCGTAATGGAATATCATCATTTATTATGGTGTATTATTATGGTGCAGGAATGGTATCATTTATTTTTGCTGGAAAAAATTCCTTTCATAAAATAATTAAAAGATTCTATTGTAACTTAGTCTTAATTTAAATACATTTAATTCAGAAAATCTAGTAGAATATATCCACACCCAAAATATTAGCTGTACAAATATTTTCATATCTTTTCTAACAGTATTTGAATCTTTTCATATCACCTAGTTATTAGGAATGACATTGAGGTCACATCCGCTGTGTCAGAGACAGGTTTCATTAGTGACTGTTATAAGGAACGCTGTAGGGTATGTGACCCGAAAAAAAGTTTGTGTCATATTTGTTGGGACGGTCTTGATATCGTACATAATTTCTTTTTACGTTTTCTTTTCTTTTAAAGCATTGGTGTTCAGAAATACAGTGCATGCGCAAAACGCATAATTTTAATATGATAATAATTATAAAGATGCATACTATCTATAAAATGCATGATACCAAAAGTAAGGTGCAAAAAATTGTTTAACATGTCTATAGGGGATATCTGAGGATCTAATATTATGAAATTTAATATATATTTATTCCTTGATATTCTCCATTTTTCAGTAAATTTCAACTTAAAATACGGTTTTAAACAAAAAGTTTGGAATTTTGTAGCGCTTACAATTAAAGTTTGAATTTAGAATCAAGCAATGGAGAAAACGTTTGTTAAATAAATCCATTTTAAATTGATGGCCGGGATGTCCTGGTCGGTAGAGCGTTGGACTCGTACTGCTAAGGTTAAGAGTTGGTAACTCACCGGCCAAAAGATTCCCCCGAGTGTGTGGAAGATGGCGCTCGTAAAATCTGTTCGTGGTCGCAAAGTCCTCCATGTCGAGAGTAATACCACTGGGGGTACTGGGTCAGAGGGGATCGTTCTCTGTTCCAGGTCTAAATTGCGATCTGAGATGAATGAATATGCGTGAATGAAGTCCGCCCCCTAAAAAGGGTTGTGGCGTGCGAGTAGCTAGATCGTATTCTTGGCCATAGATGGCGCTACTTCTAAAACAAAGAGACGCATATCTTCGGCTTAAAATTGCTGATCGTATTAGCGGGGGCTTGTCCATGGCAAGTGCCATAAACAACAACAACATTTTAAATTGCTGATATTTTCTGTAAAAATACAGACAGGAAAGTACGAAAATGCATAGCACAATATGCAGAATTGTGCAAGACTTTTAAAAATAGTATATGCCTATCAAAATTTGAAAGTTAAATATATTTTGCTGAAGAAACATGCAGATCAAATTGAACTTTTAGAAACCATTAACAAGGAGAAAAAAAAAACTGGTTGCCCAATATGGCTAGTTTTTCTAAAATATGAAAAACTTAGATCTCGTAACTTTTAAAGCAAAATCTAGCTGAGATTTTTTAAAACCTTTTTAACAAATTTAAGGATCTAATTTTAAAATGCAAAGAAGATATTTTCGAATATTTCATTTACATTCTAAATTAATT
The DNA here is from genome assembly GCA_026289955.1 of Argiope argentata. NCBI lineage: Eukaryota > Metazoa > Arthropoda > Arachnida > Araneae > Araneidae > Argiope > Argiope argentata. Next base: position 6,635,084 of record JAOUZG010030082.1, read on the forward strand.
ATAAAAAGTCCTTAAGAATTACTCTGACTTAGTTCTGAGAAATGAATAGAATTTAAGATTTCTTATGAAAACATACTCAGACGTAAAGGATTTTCCATATCACTCTTTCAAAATGAAATTCTTAATATTTATATTATTAAAATGTTTTTATATTGTTTATGAAAACAAACCAGTTTAAGATCAGGTTCAGTTTTAACAATTCAAAAGCGTATTAATTTTAAATTACTAAAATAGTGACCGGGAATTGTTACAATTATTACATTTACATTTCCAAACTAAAAAAAAATCATTAGCAGCATTTGTATTACGCAATCATCTTTATTTTACAAACAAAATGACTTTTACACGCAATAAAGGAAAGTATTACGAAAAAGTTTCAGGAATTTAAAAGAATTATTTTAAAATAAAATATTTTGCATTCGCCATTTCTTGTGAAAGCATACCCAGACGTAAAGCCTTTTTCATATCACTCCTGTCAAATAAATTATTAAAATTTTTATTATTAGAAGGCTATTATTTTGTTTTAGAAAACAAATCAGTTTAAGATCAGGTTGAGTTTTACAATTAAAGATATTAATTTCAATTGGCTAAAATAGTGGCCGTGAATTTTAACGTGTTATATTTGCATTTCCAAACTAAATAAATCAATTTAAGATCAGGTTCTGTTTTACAATTAAATATATTAATTTAAATTAAAACAGTGACCGTGAATTTTAACGAGTTATATTTACATTTCGAAACTAAACAAATCAATTTAAGATCAGGTTCTGTTTTACAATTAAAGATATTAATTTAAATTAAAACAGTGACCGTGTATTTTAACGAGTTACATTTACATTTCGAAACTAAACAAAACAATCAATTTAAGATCAGGTTCAGTTTTACAATTAAAGATATTAACTTCAATTGACTGAAACACTGACCGTGAATTTTAAGGTGATGTATTTACATTTCCAAACCAAAAGAATAAAAAAAATCCTTTTCAGCATTTGTATTATAAAATCATCTTGATATTACTAACAAAATTACTTTTACATACACAAAAGATAAATATTCGAAAAATATTTTTACGAATTTAAAAGAATTATTTAAAAAAATACTTTGCATTCCCCCAAATCGACATTTAATTCCATGCCAAACGACAAATGTCGAATGGAACTTTTTCAATGATTCGAATCGAACGTGTTTTGAATTTCTAGAAATCGTATCTGACTCATCGTCTGCTAAAGCAACAAACTCGATTGAACACGTACATCAAAATGCGATATTTTCGTCCGCGATTTTATAAACAGAAATTCAAAAAAAGAAAATGTATTCGAATTCTTCACAACACGGAAAATAAAATAAAATGATGGTAAATTGATTTTATGGATTTTACACTAAGTCACGTCGTCATGGAAATAATTTTTTATTCGCCAACGAAATTATAGACTTCCGATCGCATGTGTGTGATATGAATGTCGAACGGCTGATTTTGGCGGATGTTAACGTAAAAAACAGCCAATCGAGGCATTCTTTTAGAACGTGTTCATCGGAATTTTTTCTCTCAGTTCATGAAAAGCCATTCAATTCGTTCTTGAGTGAAATATCTCATTTCTTTTTTCGGTGTTTAATAATACGCGATTTTAAGATGTTCAGTCTATTTTATAGATAGATAACTGAGCTTAGATTATTTTATTTCAACTTTTATAAACTCGTTAAAGGATTATTTTATATTCACACAAAAAAATCGAAGTTCGCAGATTATTAAATATATATAATAGGTAATGATGTACGTAATAAAGCAGGATTTTCTGAAAAAGTCTATAAAGTGTTAAAATAAATGTTTTGATTTTTTAAAAGTTTGATTATACAGGGTGTCCGAGAAGTCTTTGACACATTTCAAAAATGCGGTAAAAAAATAAACGAGATAGAAAGTAAAATTAAATTACATTTATTACCTCAAATAGTGAAGTTTTTTTAATCGTATCAATACACCTCGATGTGGGGCCCTGATTTTCAGGGGCTATGAGCAAATGACTGATGAATTCTATCGACGACACCTCTGTGTCGACCCAGGACACTCCCAGTTTCCAAAAACTTATTTTTCCATGCAATAATGTTGTTTCGAGATGGAGGGTAATTTCCAATTTTTCGTTCGGAAATTACGTTGAACTTGAGTCACAGATTTCGATTCGAAAAACCACATAACACAAAACACGCGCTCACTTGGAGAGGCCATTTTCTAAATAACTCTTTCTAACGTTTCAGTATCGCAATCTCCCGGCCAAATTTGCATTTAAAAAAACTTGACTATATGAGGTAATAAATGTAATTTAGTTTTACTTTCTATCTCGTTTATTTATTTTTTTTACCGAATTTTTGAAATGTGTCAAAGACTTCTCGGACACCCTGTATAATATCATAAAACTATGATTTATTCATTTAACTAGCTGTACCCACATGGTGTTGTCCATGGCTGAGCATCCAAGAAGGAAAATTAGCTTTAAATTTAAGTCCAGCCACCACCCGATATGACACGGGCATGTCACACATCATCTAACAAACATAAATTATTCAGTTTTTATTTCCTTCTTTTGGGCATAATGAGATATGAATCGTTGTTTAAAATCAGACGTAAACAAACAAATGTATCGCATTGCTTTCATACGACAGCTCTTGCTATTTGCACACGCGCAGTTTGAGGTTTTCGTGCTTGCTTAGATAAGTTAAAATCGCAATTATAAAACTCACATTTTTATTTTGATACGATTTTAATGTACTAAAGTCTTCCCCAATAAATGCTCTACCAAATGGTATAAATATCTCCAATGTCCGTTAACTATTTCTCGAATTTTTGGAGTTCCAACTTACATACGCTTTCAGGAGACTTCATTTTATACTCTGTATAGATATTTTCGTGAGGTTAAAATTCATTTAACAAATTTCACTTGATTTTCTCCACCCAATAAGGAAACTGATGACACGATTTCAATTGAATATTTCCATCCAAATATAATAATTTTTCTCTTATAATTTCACAATGATATTTACGAAAAATTTAATTGAATTTTCGGAATCAATCAGTAATTAAATAAAAATAACCAAATAGGTAAACTTATGAGTTCCTCAACAAGTTATGATATTGTTGATAAAATATTTTTCTTCCCAATCTAATAAAATTAAAAACTCCTGATTGTCTATGATTGATTTTAACCACTTCGCATGCAATGACGTGTGTGACACGCGCATCGAATTACTGAGTTTTTAGTTTAAGTCTGCAATCAAGCCACATAATTAAGTATTTAAATACAAAAAAGTCAATATGAAACGATCTGGTATCCCAAATGCTCCATGTATTATTTAAAAAAATCAAATTAACAATAAATTACCAAAATAGGACCAGTTATCTAATTAGAAAGTTTAATAAATTCGTATGTCAAGTGGTTAATATTTAAAAATATGATTTAAATTAATAGAATAAAACATATAGTATATAAATAGGTAAATTTTGGAATATGCCCATCCAAATTTTGTTCAAAAGTTATTTTAGTTATTTGATTTCAATTAAATTTTATTCTTATTTAATTGAAGTAATTCTATTAAAGAATATGTTTTCGTTGATGGGACTATTATTTTATTGCATTCTTAACTATTATTTTACTACAATAAAATTGCAAAGTGAAAAAACCATTAAAAATTTAATTAATTAATTTTAGACCATTAAAAAATTTAATTTTATAAAAGGGTAAAGGCTTCTATTCCGCTCTTACAAAGATACAAATTTTTTCCCTTTCATGATTTTACTGTGAGATTCTAATAGGGATTTTTTTGACACGTATTGAGATATCATATGGAATGTTCAAAGAATATCTTAGATGTTAGGGATTTTAATCCCTTCTGTAGGGGTGTGAGAATTGATTTGATTATCAATATTTTAGAACGCGTGTTAGAAAAAAAAGTAGAATTTCAGCTTGAAAATAAAAAATTTCAAAACATTATTATTAGATATTTTACAATAAAATTTTGCAAAATAATATACATTGTATGATTTATGTTTAAAAATTGCAACCTAACAATAAATTCTGGTTTTAAAATAGTCTTAAATTTCAACCTAAAAATTGTATTAGTAATTGCCAAATTAAAAATAGTGCACGTATTAATTAAAAATCTAATTAAAATAGCACTAATCTGATTTTAAACATGCAATTTTTCAAATAAAGATAAGTCTTTTTCTTTGCATTTATGTTTCATCTAAAATACACATCGCTGAATTTATACATATATTATTGAATAAAACAAACAATACAATTCAGAAAATATGAAGCATACACCGCTGTTTAACTTAATTCAAAAACTGAAATTGATTCAACAAATATTTCAGTTTGCATATTCCAATGCCAGAGAAATAACTAAACATAAAAATTGTTTGATCTCTAAAAAATATTTGAGTGTATTTTGTTTTACAAACAAAATCGAATTTCTGAGAATAAGTAAAGCAAAAAAAGTATCAAATATTTATGAATTCAAGGGAATTTTTTTTAAAAAAAAATGACTTTACCAAAACGTTCTATATGCAGCCCAGTCCACATTTAATTCCTCCGGAAACGCAAAATATCTAGTAGAACTTTTTCAGCGATTGGAGTCGAACGTGCTCTGAATTTTTAAAAATCACATTTGGCTGCCAACTGATGCAACAAATTCAACTGAATACTAGCATCATCATAAGGCAAACGATATTTTTTTCATCGATTAAATAAATAAAAAATGTGTTAATAGTTCTCTTAGCTATAAAATATAAAGTTATTATAAATTTATTTTATAGGTTTTATATTTAATTATAATGCTGCGAGAATAATTTTTTAATTGTTCGTCTACAAAAATAATAGATTTTTTGATCATCGCAATGTGACTTGAATGCATAATGGCTGATTTAGAACAATTTTATTCAGAAACATTAAAACGATACATCTGTTAGAACATGATATTAAGAATTCTGTTTTTATTCATTTCGTTTTTTATTTCATTTTTTATTATTTATTTCGATAACTGATAGTTGTTTCAGTGAATTTAAAATTTTCCCACGATATTTTGTTTTAGACAAATCAACTGTTTTTAATTGTTGCCATATTAAGTTATCAAAAATTTGAAAATCCGGGGATTTGCTACCTGCAAATTATTGATGGAGCCAGATGGTTTTGACAAAAGTATAAAAATAATATAACTTTACCGACAATTTAATGAAGATAGCTTTTAAAAATGTAACGTCTGACAATTAGAAAGTTTGTTAGCAAGTTATTATTACATATAAATACATATTTGTTAGAAATTTTTAATCTCCTTTTCTTTTAAAATGTTTAATCTTACAAATCTTTCAGGTGGTTTAATTATTTGGTCAAAAATTATCTGGCTGATTATAAAGAAACTTAATTAAGTTCTCAGAAGGTAAAAATTATCCAAATTTTTTTTTTAAAAAATTATTTATGATATTGCATGAAACCAAAAACATAATTTAATCTATAAAATCAATATCTATCATTCTCTTAAACGAATATAAAAATGTATGATGTTCTTTGACGATTATTATAAGAGTTGAAAAAATATTAATGAAAAAATCTTTTTTATTGCTTGTGAAAAAAAATTGTTGGATTATTCTATTATTAATGGAAATTGAACGAAAAATTAGTATAAAATATGCTACCAATTATCGTAATATATGAAATCTGAAGAAAAATAACATATAAGAATTAATGAAACAAAGGATTGTATTCTGTTTTATACTTCAATTTTAAGTCATTTATTATTTTCAGAATTGCATTCATTCGATGTAAAGATAATAATCTCACTTCTATATCAATAATTGACAAAATCCCTAAAATATTTTATTACTATAATTCACTTATTATTTTATCAATTTATTTTGCTTTCCTTCTCAAATGTTTCTTAATTAAACATCTCGGAATAAAATTTTTGTTGCTCTACATATTAAAGCATAGATTAAATGGGGTTTGTGCTTTCTTCTGAACTTTCTGTTCGATAATTTAACTAATTTCACACGACATAAATCTTTCGAAGCAGAAAATTAATTACACATTGAGTATCCTATCACTAAAGCACATTTTTTTTATAAAACTTTTTTTTCCTTCCCTACGAAAACAAATCTGCAGGTGTTACAAAGTCTTACGAAAATAAATTTATGCTAGGGATAGAAAAAAAAAATACATAAATAAAATGCTCTGGTCTCTTAAAATAATAAGCCTTTTTTTTACCCCAACAGCGATGCATCAAATATAATTTTTTTTACCTTCAGTTTTGTTTTGCCATATATATATGTATGATAAACAACGCAACGAGCTCTTGAGGGAAGCTGGACCATCTGCTCATTATATGAGGAAGTAACTAAAATAAAACAAATTAAAACTCGTTATACGAGAAATTAAACACGCTCAAAAGCAAATTGATTCTCCGGCCGTAGCTAACACTATTGTGTGTTCTTCTCAAACAGCTGCATCCACTCAGCTGTGAATTAAAGGTTTCCTAGCCGGAAAGTTTTTCAGCAAGTTTGCAGTGGAAGTTAAAAGTTATGAAGTCTTCGTCGCACTAAAATGAGAGTCTGAACTACCCAGTTTAAAATTCATTGCAAGCCAACGGCGATGGCACAGTCTTTTATTTTTCATTCTAATAATTAAAACGACGACGACAACAACAACAAAAAAAACCTTAATGAAGATCTTAATTAAAGAGATGCTATATATTCTCTCTTATGATTTGATGAGCCAGAAAAATTAGGTAAAAATGAATGGTAAGAAAGTTCTACCTTTGGGGTTTGTGCCTAATTTTTTTAGAAAATTTTATCATTCATTAGAAATAAATCAGGTGATACAGAAATTTATTAAAATACCTTTTATTTATTAAAATATGTGACGTATGTGTAATTAAACACCTTTTTAAATTTGTTTGAAAATTTCCACAATTTGCTAAATTGGTTCAATGTCTAATTAATAATAATTTGTAGAAAAATCAATAAAAGCTATTTACATTTAATAAGTTTTCTTATTTCGCTTTTTTTTACTATTGTGACGTTTCCGGATAGATAAGGAGAAATATATCAAATTGCATTCCCACGGGAAAAGCAATTATAGATAACGGAGGAATTTGTGGAAGGTGGAGATTGCAGACTAGACGGGACCAAGACTTCTCCTTGCTAGACGCCGTTTCCCCCTCTCTTGTGATTGGTCATTTGCCATCCAGGGCCGGTTTTTGAGACCGAGATAAAAAGGAAGAGAGCCAGGTGTAGGGAGCGAAGTGTTAGGAGGAGACTGACGAAACAACAGCTGGTGCTTGGAGGGAGGATTCAACTTGGAATTCTGTGGAAAATTCTCAGGAGAGAATTTGGAAGGTACGTAGGCCGCCTCGCCCCGTAGCCGAGCCCACGTGGAGTTCACCGGAACCTTTGGAAACATTCAGCGTCTCGTCTGAAGTGTGAAAGGTCATCCGAGCTTCGGAAATACCTCCAATTAGCTGAACAGCTGTCTCCTGAGGTGCTCTTCCAGCCAGTTCATCACCTTACGCTCTACAAACCCAGCAGGTTAATCGACAAGCAGAGAATACCGAACCTCGGGCCAGATCTTGCGGGAGTTTCCAGAACTCCACCCTCCTTCTTCTACGAGAGAGACTACCTTGCTATTTGAGGCACAGCACCTTCCCCTAGTGGAACTCCGAACGTAATCGCCTAGGTGTTCGTAACCTATTTAATCAAGAAGTGTAATTGTGCAAATTATATATGTATTATAGGTGGAAATAAATAGACTTTTATTTCTCCAAGTCCTAGTTTGTTTACGGCCCAACTCACCAGTAGCCCCGGCCAAAACGTTACACTATATAACTGAATGTTTAAAAAGAAAAATTATTACAATAAGTTAACTGAAATTTGAGTGAACAGAGAAAACTGAATTTAAATGTTAATAAGAATTTCATTGTAAATAAGTTTTAATAAATTTTAATGGCAAGAAAGAATATTATATTTGGAAACATCAAATTAACACAATGTGGTACAATAAAAACATCTTAAATTGCATCAATTTTGTAAGCTCATAAGTACTTTTGATAGCCATAAAACCTTGAAACTTGTTTGAAATTTAGCAATATTTAATTTAAATTATTTTTATTATTATTTTATATTATATTTTTTAATTTAACAAAAAATTTAATTTAAATAATTTGTATTATTTTATATTTTTTAAATTTAGCAATATCTAATTTTAATTATTTTGAATTAAATTAGCAATGTTTAATTTAATTTATGAAGTAATGAATTATTTAAATTGCATTTAACATTTGATTCAAATAATAGTAATAAGCAGCATATTATATATATATAGGCATAGATATAGTTATAGAACTTCCACTACTACTAAGTCCAGGTTCGTTTGTTACGGGTGAATGCTGTGAACACAATCAGCATATCACAATAACGGAAGACAGCAACGTTTATTTAACTCAAAGAAACAGCCGAGATGAACACAGGACAGCTCACTGCAACAAACAGTAGACCACTAATAGTAACCGAACACAGCACACAAAATGGCTAGACATGATTTAGCAGGAGAGTGAGTCCTAAGAGCTATGCACTACAGTTTATCCAAACGGTTGAAATTCTCCACATTTCCCCCATTTTAGATGAGCTCACTACTACACGACTAGCTACTCCTCAATGACTCGATGCTGCCTCCACAATAAACAGCAGACCTTGGCAAACAGCTCAGGTTAGCCATTGGCTTGAGCTCAAGCTTGCCTTGCGTCGGTGTCCACGATAACAACTATGATTCATTGCAGTTTAAGACTGCTTGGTTTTTATAGTCCCCGGGAGGCGGGACGAGAAGATGCGAGATCAATCAGGTAAATATTAGTTACTTTTTGTTGAATCGCTAAAATTCCCAAACTTTCTAGCAATATTTATTGTCGCCAAGCTCTGAAACCACTGACGCGGTACCTGATTAACATCCACAGGTCTGATCGCAAAACGATCATTCCAGTGACTCATCTAACCATGCTATGAAGCAAATTTACAGGTTTGTAGCAAATTATATATATTTGTGAATGAGTCCATGCGCGCACGTGTGTGTAAATACATAATTTTTGAGCAGCCTCGTGGCTAAAGAGAGAGAAGACACTATTCATTTTTAAACTTAACTTCTCTTTTATTCCACCCCTAGAGGCATAATTTATATATGCCGGCTTTCTGGTACAGGGATAGTGCTTCTTCCTCGTGACGTGGGAGTCCCGGTTTGGGCATGGTCGTTCTTCTGTGTGCTATGTATGAGATATGTGACAGTGCTTCCCTGTAAAAAGGGGCTTTGCAAGCAAATGTGGTAAGTGTGCAACTAAGTCGTACTCTTGGCGCTAGTTGGCGCTACTTAAAAAAAAAGAGATGCTCCTTTCGGCTTAAATTTGCTGCTGCATCAGCGGGGTGGGGGGTTGTCCATAGGTAAGTACCGTAAGAAACAGCAACAACATAATTTATATATAAGTGGAAGGGACTAAGCATGTGAACACAGGACGAAGCACAAGAGAAAACAGAAAAGTGAGAGAAAGGCAGAAATATTTTTCCCGATAATTTTATAATGAGAGATTTTAATAGTATTTTTGTACACGTGTCGATTCAGATAATGCAATTATAGGGATCTTTTAGAAGATTGTATTTAGATAGACAAATTTTTATCCCTTCAATTGTAGTGCTGGAATTTGTAGGTATCATCAATTTTAAAACCATGTTGAATTAATTTTAAAAAAAAGAAGACGGAATCAGATCTAGGAAATATGAAAACTTTGTAAAAGGAAAATAAAGGTCAAATTAAGATAAAAATTAGGAAATTAATTAGGATTTATTTAAGAATAAAGAAACAACATTACAAAATTTTATATATAAAAATTTTACTGTGTTTTGATTTTGTAACTTTTATTTTAATATTATCTAATTAAAATTTGATTTTATAAGTTAATAATGTTATTTACTAATTTGGGCATGTTATTACCTCTAATAAAAATACAATGAAACGAAAATAAAAAAAGGTTATTCAATTTTAATATGATGTCTTTTTATGCCATCTAATTGCTAGTAATTTAAAAGCCTTCAGAAATAAAATTGTTTTTAATTGCGTTCAATTTTTATTTTAAAACTAGTCTTAGATTAAAGGAAAAAAAGCATTTCATATGGAAAAAGAACTATAAATAGCAATCTTTATTCATTAAAAGATAAGAAAAAAAGATCAAAATCCTTAAAGCATATTTAATTACTATTTTTAGTTTCACTTCTTTTTTTTCAAATATAAATAGGATTAAATTTTCAATATTAATATTTTTTAAAATATTATTTCAAATTCAATTATTTTTATTTTCTATATTATCTTAAAATCATTTCCGTGTTTAAAAATAATTCTTTTCTGAAAAAAAATCTTTTTTTAGTTGTTTTTATTTAATTTTTCTTAAGTTAAAAAAAGAATTAGATATTATTTTTTTATTTAATCTTTATCGTTTTTAGGAAAACTGAAAATTCTGAACAGAAAATTCTTAGTTTTAGTGTTTAAATTCTTTCACATTTCTCTATTGATTTTATTCAGCTGGCTCATTTTTTATCTTTATTTTTAGGCATTTAAAAATTTATTCTCTGTTAATAATAATTAGTTAGCTAACTTTAAATGATGTAGCGTAATATAAGCACCGCTTATAAAAATCAGAGCTAATTGCTCGGCAAGAGGTTTTTTTTAATATTATAATCCATATTTAAATAGATTTGGATATAATTCTAATATCCTATAATCGATGTTTAATAATTAAACCACTTATAGAATGAATTTTTTTTAAATATCCTGGAATTCCTCTACAGTTTAAGACGCAGAATTTACCAATATATTGTAAATTCTATTTATTTGTACAGAAATATTTATATATTCTACGTGGCGCAAATATAAAATCACCAGATTGTTTATTGCTATTAAAATAACTGTAATCTGTTTTTCATTACATTTGGAACTGTATTATTAAAAGTTTAATTAGTCGCCTTTAATGACTAGCTTGTTTGTTTTTATTGCGGCTCAAAATGACAAGGTCCATCCCAAAAAAGCCCAGGTGTTGTTTTACAACGGGACGTTAATATAACTAAACTTGTTTTTTAAAAATTTTAATGAATTTTTTAGATGCAATTCTATAATCATGATTCCGTCAAAAAAACTATTTTTAAAAATGTTAAAAACTTCTTTCATTAATATTACATATGCTTTTGTTATAGTATTCACAAATCTCCGTAATGGAGATCAAAATTTTAACGTCATTAAGCTATGTTGTTGTTGTTACTATAGGCACTTGCCATGGACCGTCAAAGTTAATCATTATAGTAAACAAAACCTAGAAAAAAGTCATTTTAAGCAAGTGATTATATAAAATGAAATAAATAGGAAATGGGATATTTTTAAACTATATATGAAAGACAAAGTTTTTTTTTAATCGTTTGCAATGCTAAAGTGACTCAATCAATGAAACAGATTAAAATGAATAAAAATGCAATTTAACTTGCACGAGAACGTGGTGCTTGGCCGTTCAAGAAATGATGTTCGTACATGATACATTGAAATAGGCATAGCAGATTTCATTTAAATCTTTTTATGTATTAAATTAAATAGTAATAAAGACACATTATTATCGTAGAAAGAATATATCGAAGAAAGAAGTCTTGTTATATGAGCTGCGATAAAATGTAGACAAAAAAAGAAATATTTACATCTTAGGGGGGAGGTTACTTACCCCCCTCTCCTTGCATGATCCATAACGAACGTTCAAAAATGGCATTATGATTCTTATTGGTATGAATCATTATTTTATCACAGGCCCGACATATATAGTACGACCGCCATAGCATTCTTGTATCTAAATTTACTTTAGATAATATAATAATATAAACTAACTAATTTTAATTTTTTTGATAAAGGAAATAAATTATAAATATAATCATTGCTAAAGGTAAATTTAAATTATTTCAATAATATGAACTCAAACATAAATTTTACATCAATTATTAAAAACTAAATTAAATTTCTAAAATTGAAATATTTTGGTAACTTATGCATACAAATGTTATCAAAAATAAGAAGAAAAAATTCGGTTTTCTTTTCTTTTTTGTTTTTGACAAATAACCTCCTTGTGTGCCAACAAATATACAATAAGCCTTACAGATGCAAGTCACTTCACAGTTAACAGTAGAATAAATTTTAATTAAAAAGACATATACAAATGCAAAGAAAACTGATGGGAAAAGCAAATACACAAAATTGTTCATATACCAACAGAAACACACAGTAAATGATATAATAATTAAAAAAAACATGCTTCTCGGTTTTTAAAAAAATCGAAATTGAATTATTTTTTCCCTGTTTCAATAAAATATATTTCTGCCAAATTAGTCGGCATAATGCTAATGGCATTAAAATTGCCGATGATATCAAGTATTAATAAGATTAATTTAGTCAAACTTTGATGAATGTATCATAAAAAATACAACTTTATTTTTATAAAATTTTTAAAAAAATATACCTGAGTAATAATAACTAAAAATTCTGCGAGACTAACTATACTCCAAAAAGATGAAATTGATTGGAAATTATAATTCCTGAAAACTTTGTTTTTTAGGGTAAAACATACTACATACCTCTATCTCGTTCATTCCAGTTGGATCTTCTAATAAACGATTTTTAACATTTTCATTTGTCAGAATACCTCACATTCAAAAATTCTGATTTACTATCAAAACTGCTGGATTTAGAACTGCCTTTATCGTATTATCCAATACAAAACCTATAGCTAAATTAAGTTGAATTTGAACCGGCTTAAGTTAGAAGATAAAAATAGTTAATCTCATTGAAATTTGAAAGAAGTAAGATATTGGGATTTACAGCAAGCTTATCCCATACCTTTCCGCAGAGACTAGCATGTAAACACAGCGAACGTGCTGGCTGTTGCCAAATGACGATTAACAAATACTGTCTCATTTTTTGTTCCAAAAAATTGTTTCATATTTATCTGTCTATTCATATACTTATAGATGATTATTCAATTAAGATTATTAATATAAAGGTCCTGCAATTATTCAATTACGCGTTAAGTTTCTATAAAAATGGAACATTTAAAATATTTTAAATTCGACTGATTATGTCTGGAAGTATAAATATCATAAGAATAACACTAGAGTTTCATTAAAAAGTACATCTATACCATTATAGTGAATGATATAAATAAATAGTTAACTTTAATTTGAACCACAAGAGAAATGCACGTTGTTTAGCATCTTTTTTTATGTGGTGGAATAAGCAGCTATACTTTTCCTTTACACAAACATTTCCTTACACAAATGTCGCCAATTGTGAACCAAATGCTCGCCGAGTCGCCAAGAGAAGCTAATGACAAAACAGTCAACGGAATTCTATATTATTTGGCGATTTTTTGCTACACCCGGCTAACTAACGGAAAAGTACCCCAGCTTTTACAAAATGCTGAAGAAATATGGGAAAAGTCGAAACAGTGGGAGTGGTCTCCCCAAAACTTTCTCGCATTCTTTCTAAAATAGTGGAAAACAATAATTACGAGATATTAACTTTTGTCGTGAATTTAGAATTTTTATAATGTCGATTCAGTAATCTATCGTACAATAATCTAATTTATTATCCCAAGTTTGGCGACTTATTTGGTGATTAATAGAATCCGAAGATCGTGTTTGTGCTTTTAAAGAATTTTTTTTCATCCAATTAAAAAAAAAAGAAAACACTCAGAATGACCCTTTTAGTCAAAAAATCTCATACCAAATCTGATATATTAACGTCATCGTGTTTATTTAATTATCACGTTTACATGTTTCTGATAATACAGACGGACAGACAGCGAATCAATTGTTGATTTTGGTTAGAATTTTAACAGGTGTCTATACAATAGAAGTTAAATATATGCACTGAATTTTATCTATCTAGCTCCTTTCGTTTAGCCCTATTTTCTCTGAGCCGATTTTACTCAGTATGTGATGCTAGGCCTTATTCCAAATTTCAGTCGACTAGATCAAAATAGTTTTGAGCTGTATTTGTCATAGGCCATATTCCCAAAATGTGCTTTTGAAATTTAGGAAGGCTGAAATGAAGATATGTAAAAATCTCGAGTTCACATTTTTTTTGACAATAATTCTTTCTTTTTATTATGCATGCAATAAAATAAAATAAAAATAAAAAATATGATATTTTTAATTTCTGATTATGGTGACCAGGGACATTTAAAATAACTTGTTGCAATTTTCCCTTTAACAATTTGATATTTTTCAGGCATTAAGAGTAACACTATAGGAGATGATAATGTAAAGTATTATGTTAATTTATTTATGAGTTTGGGAGGTAATATAATATAATATTAGTGATAAATAACGTTAATGAAAAATGTTCCATGCGCTCCAAATTTGTTTGAAAGCCCTCAATTTTTATTATTACGTACTATTTTTTTGAAACAAAAGTTGGGATTAAACTTGAAGTTTAAATATAAAATATCAAAATTAACCGATATAATAACTTAAAACTACAGATTTTATAAAAAGTTAAAGTAGTTTTGAGTTATTACATTGTTTAATTTTGATATTTCGTGCTGAAACTTCAAGATTAATCCGAAATTGTGTTTCAAAAAGGTCAGATTAACTAATATTAAAAATTGGAATGTTTTTGAACAAATTTGGAGCGCATGGAACATTTTTCATTAACGCTATTTATTGCCAATATTATGTTATATTAACCTCACGAACTCATAAATAAAATAAACATAATACTTCACAATTTTGTGAATCTCCTATAATGATACAATTATGCCTGTCTAATTTCAAATTGCTGAGGTGAAAATTACAAAAAAATCATTTGAAAGGACCCTGGTCGCCTTAAATAAAAGACCCCCCCCCGCCAGTCAAAACTCTCCAATTAAAATCAAAAGCAGAATAATTCTCAAAATAATGCAGCAACAAATAAGTGACCTTCTCCACTGACTTTCATTACGGTGAGAACTGTCTTTTTAATTATACGGATATTGCTTTTTAAAAACCCCGCGAGGGAAAAAAATCCCCAAATGTCCCAATTATGAAAGCGATATCGTATACACAAATGCATCAGCTGTCACGTAGAAAAGCAAAAGTTAACAATTCCCTGGTCCGAATATCCAGATGGATTGGCATTGATTGATTCTTTTTTCTTTTTGCGCGGGAAAAAAAGTTGGAGGAAAAGTTTCTGGGCAATTGCGTGTATTTTTAGAGGGAATTTATTATGTCGGAGTCATTGATTGTTTTGACCCTCTTGTCATTGGAAATAGCGGAGAGCCCGAATGAAAAATGGGAATTTAATTACCTGTTTAGCTTAATGCTATTGATTGTAGCAACACTGATGTATTGAAAATTGGATAGTTATGTGTAGAAAGCGTGTATGCCGTGTTTGGCGAGAAATTTTGATTTATGAGCATTGTTATCTTTTGGTCTAATAAAAGGCGATTTTGAGAACTCAAACGGAAACATTGTAATATTATTAAAAATCTTTCTGACGATTTATCTGAATTGTTTTATTAGATAAGAGTTTCTAAGCCAATCAAAACATTTGAGTTCCTAATCCAATTAGAAGATCGTTAGAAAACGATTTAAACTAAAGAAACGATTTCTAGAATATCAACAATGTAATTAAAAAAGAAGGCAACGTAATTAATTTTCCCTTTAAATTTTGTTTTTTCCACCTTTTATTTAATTAGATTATGTGAAGTGATTTATTATTTAATGTCAACAATTTGCTGTCCTACCGAAAACTTTTTCTTGTTTTTAAAAGAAAAGAATAAGAGAAAACTATATTTTCGGTTTTATTGGGAATTAGATGGTATTACGAAAGTTATCATTATATCTTTTTATCTTGGTATAGGTGCTCTTGAAGATTCAAACGAAAACATTCTAATATTATTAAGAACTTTCTGACGGTTTATCTGTTGTATTAGATAAAAGTCTCTAAGCCAATCAAAATATCAGGATTCGTAGTCCAATTAGCAGAGCGGAAGAAAAAGATTTAAAATAAAGAAACGATATTTAGAATATTAATAATATCCTGAAAATAAATTAAACTTAATTAATTGTCCCTTTAAAAGTTTGCTTTATCACTCTTGCATCTAATTAGATATCATGAAGCAATGAACAATTTAATATCGATAATTTGTTATCCTACTGAAAAGTCGTTCAATTTTTAAAAGAAAAGAATAATAGAATTTTTAAAATGTTAAAATTATTTTAGGATTTTTTTGGAAATTAGTCTATTAGTCTAATAAAGTATGATTTGGAGGACTCAAGCAGGAACATTATAATATTATTAGAAACATTCCGACGATTTATATGATTTTTTTAAATTACATAAAAGTTTCTAAGCCAATCAGAGCATTATTATTCGTAGCACAATTAGAAGATAGAAAGAAAACGATTTAAATTTAGATAAGGATTTCTAGAATATTAATAAAACACTAAAAAATAAAACGTAAATTTCAATATAAAAGTTTGTTTTCTACAATCTTGCATTTAAATTGAATATATGCAAAAATTTACAATTCTGAGTCAACAATTTGTTGACATTGAATTGAAAAGTCGTTTGTATTTTATATGAAAAGGATATTGGAAATTTATAAACATTCAAATTACTATCAATACTTACTGGAAACTAGAAAATATTAGAAAAGTGATCAAAATGTTTTTTTTGTTATAATAAAGAGTGATTTAGATTACTCAAACGGAAACATTATAATATTATTAGAATCATTCTGACGATTTATCTGAAATGTTTTATTAGATAAAAGTTTCTAAGTCAATCAAAACATCAGAATTCGTAGCATAATTAGAAGAGGGAAAGAAAATGATTTAAATTTAAATAATGATTTCTAAAATATTATTAATATACTGTAAAAATATGGAACGTAATTACTCTCCCCTTTAAAATTTTGCTTTTATCAGCCTTGCATCAAATTATATGTGCCAGCAAAAATGGAATGCAGACAAACTTATTATTAAAAGAAATCTTGTTACATTATAAATAATGGTACCAAATTAACATCAACATATTTTTATTCAGCTTCTAGCATCTTTATTAAACAAAACTCAAAAAATTCCATAATGTACTACAGTTGCCAATCTGAATTAACAACTATTTAGAAAGTAATATTGATAATTATAAAACTATTCGTGAGTTACTTAAGAAAACTAAAAGTCGTTGGTGTTTTAAATAAAAACAATAGCAATTTAAAAACGTTCAAAATATTTCCGGGCTTAATGGAAATTAGTTAACATTATGATCAAAATATATTTTGGTCTAATAAATGATGATTTTGAGTTCTCAAACAAAAACATTGTGATATTATTAAACATATTCAGACGATTTATTAGTTTTGTTTTATTTGATAAAAATTTCTAAGCCAATCAAAACAGCAGGAATTCGTAGCTTAATTAGAGGATAGAAAGAAAAAGATTTAAACTATAAAATTGATTAAGACTTGATTTCTTGAATATTAAAAACATATTTTTTAAAAATGAAACAATTTTCTTTCCAAAAGTTTACTTTCCTCATCCTTGCATCTATTGAAGTTATATGAAGCAATTTACAATTTAATGTCAACAATATCCTATTGGAAAGTCGTTCGTGTTTTAAATTTAAAAAAAATTATAGAAAAATTCTTAAAGTTCACATTATTATCAGAAACTAAGTGAGATTACGAAAATAATCAAAATATGGACAATTTCTTTAAAATGTTTGCTTCTAGGAAGAAAATTAACAGAATAATTACGTAGCTGCTTTAATATTCATTTATAAATGTTTATTTTGAATTAAATATAATTTGATTTAAAATTATCTTCTCTAAGATATATAATTAAAAATAGTTTTCATTGCATTCTATAAAGAAAAATTCTTGAGATTTGTATGTCTGCGTCTTTTTAAGTTCGAAGCAGTGAATATATTAATCTAAAATTTATTTCAGAATCAAAGAAACTGTGAAGAAATTATAGGAATTTTTAAACAGAAATTAGCAATTTTTAACGTATTGAAATTATTAAAATAATGTACAAATGAGAAACATATTAAGTATATAAAAATAATAAATCTTCTTAGGCCTTGTCTCTCATTTTCATAATATATGGCATTTGAAAAAAAGAAATGCATATTTTCCTTTATAAACAAAAACTACAAATTATTTAAAACAAAGATCGTCTGAATTATCTGTGAAAAAACTTTTAAAGCTTAGGAAATGATTTTATTTCTCGAATACAGTCAAAATCTTTTCATTACTGCCTTAAAATTCGATTAAATAACAATGTGGATTTTCTAGATTTATATATATTTAGCAATTATTTTTAACAATTTTTTTAACAAATCAATTTCTCAAAGTTACATAAGCCGAAACCAATTCATTTTATTTCTAAGATTCCTTTCTTAACTAAAAGACTTAGTAGAAACCTAAAATTCTATTATTTTCAAAAAGTTATTCGCCATTAACAAAGCCGAAAGCCTAAAATATCTTTGGGCCAGCCACCTTGTCAAAGATTCTCTGTAAAAATTTCCAGCGTTAATGACATTAGAATATACGTTAACGAGCATATTCTAATATCATTAACGCAGAAAAGCTATAAGCTTCATACCCGTTACCGACATTATTTCAGAAGCAGAACGCCACGAAAACAAGGCAGAAACGATGCCTTAGTTAGGAATAAAGAAAAAAAGAATTCTTAAACAATTATTTTTGATTTGTTTTAATGGAATATTTCATGAATTATTTATGATTTTGTCTTTCGGTGGCTCTTATTAAAAGATGCGGTGATGAAAATGGGAAAAACAAAGAAACCGAAGAGGAAACGAAAGAATTGTTTAAGAGGTTTTTTTTTAAAAAAACTTTTATTACATAAAGAATGATTTAAATTTCAGCTTTCACAGTAACGGTTTTGATTCGTAGAGATTGCATTCTTGATGCAAGAGTGTATTATTTTTAATAATTTATTTCTATTTATTAAACACATATAATCTGGAAGGAAAAATAATTAATTATCGATTGTTTTCAAACTTCTTTCTAAAAAAGCAGCTAATTTTCTTATTCAGTGACCAATTATATCAAATCTCAATACTCATTTTTTCTAAAATTTAGTTTAGAATTAGTTTTCATAGTTAGTTTTAGCAAAAAGCGAAAAGTTTATAACGTTTTCTTACTTAAAAGATTTGATACGATAAATTTACATGATTTTAAGCATTGAAAATCATTTGTTTGAATACGAATAATAATTTCTCAGATCAGTATTAGCTATAATAGCAAGTTTTAAATGCATGAAAAAGAGAGGTTTAACATATAGAACGAATTTTTAAAGACTTCTAAAAGTCTAATCCTAACTCCAAACTCATTTGTTTAAAGAATTATTTTTATATTGCTGCACAAAAAGGTAAAAGTTGCAATATGTTCTAAGAGAAAAATAAATAAATGCACTGAAAAAAAATTTAAAAAGTTCAAATGATATATTTAAGAAAAACCAATTTCTTTAATAATTATTTTTAATTTGTTTTCTTAATATAATCATGCATAATTCAACATTTTTTCTTCTTCTAGTAACTTTTGTTACAATGATAAAAATATCCCGTCCACTGCAACAGTTACAACATAAAACCGAAGCAAAAATCCTAGAATTTATTTTTTTAACTTTACATTTTTTGATAGAAATCTTTTGGAATGAAAAGTGCATGTTATTGTTTCTTTTTATAATATTAAATATTAATATTAACGTATTATATTTAATATATTATAATATTAAAACAATGAAATTAATCGTTTGCATTAGGAATAGTTTTTTTGATCACGGGAGCAAACATGCCAATGATTTAGTTACATAACAAATTATATAATTAAAGGTTTGAATAAAAATGATGTCAAATAGATATTGTTACCCTCCTTCGTTCTTTTGTTACTTATCTCTGATTTCAAAATTGAAATTTATATTTTATCAATAGCATAAAAAAATTAAAATCTGAATTAATATACTTTAATCACAAATGTGAATTTCTTACATATGACAAACGTTAGCAGCATAAAAAAGTAATGTAATTTAATACGTTCTGCTAAGTCTTTTAATAAAAAAGTTTATAAGAATACTGAGTGTTCAAATAAATTGAATGTTTTTTTCATTAATAATGTAGATATAATAAATATTCATCAATAAACAGATTAAAATAAAAGTAATATTGGATAAAAATGATGACAAAAGAAATGAAATAAATCAGATATAATGAGATAAGAAATGAAATAAATAAGATTTATGATACTATTTAAAAAGGATTTGAAATGTTTTCATATATTGTTAGCGGACATTATATTTTAAATTTAAGGAAGATCAGAAGTTTAAATTTTTATTATCATGTAAGAACATGATGTTATTTTGGGAATTAACGTCAACAAAAATCCGTAGTCTAAAAATTAAAAAAAAAACCGCAGGCGAAGAATTGAAATTTTATTATCTACACGAGCCACTCAATTAATCAGCTTTTAATAACGATTACCATTGCCTTTACAAAAGTTCTGATTTAAAAAAAAAGTTAAAAAGTTTTTTGAGGGGGACCTTACAATGCATGTAACAAAATTAGGGAACCGTTTTTTGATATCTATATTAGTTTGTGAGAAAAAAATTTTTACAAAATTTTGGGAATTTTACGAATTATGTGACATTTTGTATCAGATTTTTTCACTTTGAACATTTTTTTAAAAAAAATCTAATCAAACTTTAACAAATCGATCCCTAATTCTATTAAGCATACATTTAAGAGTGAGCAGAAAAAAATTCATGCGATTAGAATAAAATGTGATTGACTTTTAGCATTTTGTAGCAGACAAAATTTTGAAAAAGGACAAACTGAGAAAAACAGCTTTAAAGTTTTCAACACAATAAAATTATAATAAAAATAGCTCATGTGAAGCTAGATTTTTTTCAGAACAATTATATGACATTTGTAAGTGTTAAGATACCGATTTTATTAATATACATTATTATCATATTTATTCATGACCATTACCATATATGTGAATTATCAAAAAAATTTAGGAAAAAATTATAAAATGATCACTTTTTTTTAATTCAATAAATTTTTTAGTAAAAATATTTATAAAATGATCTTTAATTCTGTTTATCATATAAGCAATACTAGACAGTAACAATTCAAGCCCATTTAATTAAAATTTAAATGAATTCAGCCATTTTGAAGAAGGTAAATTTTCTAGACAATGCATGCCATAAAAAACATATGTAGAAAAATTTTCACTATGAAATAGTTTATATAAATAAATAATATTTTAAATAATATATTATCATTTAAACATAATTCTATAAAATTTTTGTGTTAATCTGAGACATATAGATGAAATAATCAACGCATAATTAACATAAGCAGTAACAACATATTTGAAAAGGACCAAAAAAAATGTACAAAAAATTTATATAGCAAGGTTATATGGTGTATTATTATTCATAGCAAGGGAATGGGACTTCCTTTTAATGCAAAGCATTTTCAAAATGAATTAAAAAGCAGGTAAGCAATAAATAAATTAAGTAGTCTTGAAAAAGACAGTTTTGCTTTCAAAGTGATTATAATATAACCAAAGGTAAATTCAATCAAAAACCTCAACGAAAGCAGTAAAACTATAAATAAACAAGGATTTACTGTTACTGCTTCAAACTTTGCCTCTTTTTATTTCATGGAAAAAAAGAGGGGCTTGGCTCGGCTACTCGCACATGAAATATGTCTGATGTAAACACAAGAATTGGGCATGCCAGCTGATATCGCGTTAGACAAAATAGTTCCATATCTCATTAAATACTTGTCGGATTGTTTTAAAATTTTCAAAATAACAAGTCAAAGGTTCAAGGATCATTATTCACTAAAAATCAGAAAATCGACATTTTCATCGAGTTTCTGAAATTTTGAGGTACCGAGTCCCTATAATTGCTATGGAATTATGAAATTTTAAAATAGTGTTTAATATGATAATGGATTTTATTCTGCATGAAATAATAATAATGAAAAACAACCGCTTGAACTTAGGGACGAAACAGCAGAAGTACTGAAATATTAAACTCAAAATTAATTATTAATGAAGTAATTCTTAGAAATATTTTCTTCTTATAATTTTTGTATTTATGCAATGTGAATGCTTAATAATTATGTAAACAAATTAGTTATTTTAGAATTATTATTTTACTCAACTGAATTTCGTAAATTAAGC
>JAOUZG010030082.1:6661251-6677329 GCA_026289955.1 Argiope argentata
ACATTTCAGTGGGAGAAAAAAATCTAAAATAAACCTTTAGAATCACTTGTCACCCCATTATTTTCTTGTCGGATAGTCTACTTTAAGTAAAGAAGTTTATTTTTTAAACACACATACACACAAAATGTTTTTCTTTTTTTAAAAAAAATAATAAAGTAAAACTGGAAAGTCTGGCTGACTAAATTTTCTGTTGCTGTTTTTTTTTCTGCCTCTTCTCTCTCCCGATCTATATTTTTACTTTCTTTTGAAAAGTTCCCTCAGACATTTCTACCTCCTCCTCCTGTACTCGGGCCCAGTTCTTTTCCGGCGATGTTTTTCGGTACTTGTACAGATTAAAATCAATCTCTCCGTATGTAGGAGCGAGATGAAATCCAGATTGTCAGCTGTCTGCCATGATGGATCGGTTTCGAAGCTACGAAAATTGCCTCCAGATGGCATGGAATAAAAGTAGAAAAAATAAAACATAACCTGCCAGTTTCTTGCCTCCGGCATTTTTTGAGAAAAATTCCGGAAGTTTTTAAAATGTATAGGTGGCGGTAAACTTCGACAAAAATCTAGTTACCCGATTATTTTCCTAGTCCGATAATTGTGTAATGGAATTTTTTCTTCCCGTTTTTTCTTTGTTGATTTGTTCACATTCTTTTCATATTGTTTATTTGTTTTATTAAACACTTTCTGGTATAATTCATAAGCTTGTGGATTCTTGAAAGGTAACCTTTAAAAAACTAACAAGAAGGATAACCATTCATCTCCTAGACGAAGCGTATTTAAAATCAATTTTTAAAGTTGATTGAAATAAAAGCATGTTACCTGCAGATAATTTCATAACTCTCGATTGTCAAGTAGGATAAAAAATATTATTTGTTTATTTTCGAAGCAATCTTTACACATATATGCGTGAAGTTCTCCGCACATTGCTCTTGAACATAACAAACAAAAATTGCGCGTCAGTCCACGCAAATTATATGGGCAAAATGCACAAATTTTTCTTTTCTTTTCTTTTAATTTCAGATTGTTCAGGTCGTTGAATGTTTAAATTCAATTTTAAAATTTCACTTATAATAGTCCTGGTTGATCGGGGGCAAAGTTGATATGTTGAGATGCTTCTGCATCCATGGAGCAAGAAGGAATTCAATAAAATCTTAACCTTCCGATTCATTCCCAGAAGTAGAATTACCTTCTTCACTTAATTCTTTCAATAATTCACGGATAGCTTCTGGCCTACCCCACAAATTTTCTCCGTGAAAACGCTTCGACATCTCCAAACATATACAGAAATACCTTCTTAATACTAACAGGACAGATAAACATTCGTCTCTGAGACGACTGTTGTTCTGGAAATACTAGAAGCAGAAATATTTCGGGGAAAAGGAATCTCCTCATCTGGATTTCTCAAAGTCAGATAAAAGTACTTAGTAGAACGATCCATTAATCGTTATAGGAGAAGAGTAGTGAAAGTTATTTCGTAAGCGTTCGTCCAGGAGACGAATGGTTAGCATTCTATGGTTAAGACAATGATTTTATGAAAATGGCCCTTAAAAGACACTTTACGGAATAATAGATTGAGACCGGATAGATTTTCATAAAATAGAATAGAAATATGTGGCTACAAATAGTATATTGAATTTTAAACACATACACTGAAATGAAAGATGTTTGTGATTTGTTTGTTTCACAGCATCGTTAAGTCAGTTCTTGTTGTTGTTACTAATAGCGCTTGCCATGGACAAATTCGCTGACACTAGAAGTTGTTTTTTAGTCGAGGGTGCGTCTGTTGTTTCAAGTAGCGCCAACTAGGGCCAAGAGTGCATCTTAGCTACACACTCATCACATAAGCTTGCACAACCCCTTTTTACAGGGAGGCACAGTCACACATCTCACAGATAGCACACAGAAGAACAACCATGCCCTAACAGGGACTCGAACCCTGGACGCCCAGATCATAAGAAAAAGGAGCTACCTCTGTGCCAGAACGCCGGGTCATTGAGTGAGTAAATTGCATTGATAAATTTTAGCTGCCTTTCCGGAATGTCAGATCAATTTTTGAAATGATTTTATCTTTCTTAGAGATGATACGTCGTAAGAACAGTGAATTTCCAGGATTCTTCGAGAAGTCTTTACTTATGTCTCATTATATGCATTTTATTTCTTCTAATTGACTATTCTTCTAATTGACAATTTCTGTTTTATTTTCTGATCGCTTTATTTTATTATAAAATTTAGTTATTTATTGTTCATATGGTTTAATTCAATTTTCCAGAAAATTTGCAGTTAATACGTCACCTAATTCGACTAATTATTGTTGTTGTAATCATGTTCCGATTTAGTCCCAAGAGCCATCGCGTTATAACCCTCTCCTTAGGAAGTATCATCGAGGGGAGGTGTCCAATCGCCACCTAATGGTGTACCCATAACGAGTGGCGAGAATCAACCACCATATTGGAAGCTCACATATTCAATTATGAGGTGGCCCTTTGGGGGATAGATTCTCAGGATATGGAACCTTGAGCACCCTACGGCAGAATTCTGATTTCCAACTCACACACGTCACAAACCCTTTCTATTTCACGTTGTTCATTCGCGCATTAGTTCATCATCATTAATTCATTTATCTTGAGATCGTAATTTAGATCTGGAACAGAAAACGGTCACCTCTGATCCAGTACTCCAAGTGGTATTCCCCTCGACATGGAGGAATTTGTGACTACTAAAGATTTAACGTACGCCAGCCACCTCACACACGGAGAGTCTTCAGCTGGAGAATTCGAACTCACAGCCCAAGGGATGTGAATCCAAAGTCCTACAAACCAGGCTATCGTGGCCTAATTCGACTGATAATCGTGTTTGTTGAATTTGTAAGTGCAAAAGTGCAGCATTGTATAATAATTTTGCATGTTGAAAATGTAAATATATCTTTAATCACTCAACTTACCTCTATTTTGGTAAAACCAAAATAGGTCATATTTAAAACATTGGAAGCAAGAATTGCAAATATTTGAGAATGCATATTATGTTTTCTTGTTGTTACTTATGACACCTGCTATGGACACCCCCCCCCCCCCGTTGACGGAACAGCAGATTTAAGCAGAGAGGAGTGTCTCTTGTTTCTGAAGTAGCGCCAACTAGGGATAAGAGCACGACTTAGCTACACACTCACCACATTTGCTCTCACATCCCCTTTTTACAGGGGGTGCATAGTCACACATCTCACAAATAGCACACAGAAGAACAACCATGCCCAAACCAGACTTCGAACCCGGGACTCTCAGAACACGAGCTACCTCTGTGCCAGTAATTCGGCACATATTATGTTTTACTTTCTGGTATACGATGTACAGAAAAAGATATTGTAATCATCAAAACATTCGAACATTTGAAGATTTTGACAAATCTCATTGTTTATAACATCTGAGACAAATTTTTGTTATAAAGTCTGTCTGTTTGACTATGAAAACTATTTCAAAAACGCTTTAAGGCAGATGGAGAAAATTCGTATAGAAAATAACGACTGAATTTGTAGATATTTATCTAATTTTGAACAAAATCTACTCGGAGGAAGTCTGTATGTCTGCTTGTTCGAGTACTACTGTGTTCTATATCTTCGAAAACTAGTTTTATAGAATTTGCCACATCATCAAACGTTGAATCAAATTCGTGAATGATGGACTTTTTGTCGATTTGCTCTTTCCCATGCATAGAAACCGAATAACAAAAATTAATTGAATTCTTTATGCTATTTTTTTACTACAGATGTAGTTTTATATCACATTTTGGTGTCAATCGACTGGCAAATAGAAGTCTTGGATAAATATCCAAGCGATAAATTCCATAAAAATGCCACAGTCATGCCGAAGAAATATATTTCTTATCGACCATTCACCAATGACATGCAAGATAGTCACCTCTTTACTTTATCTCTACCATTTTATGTAGAGGAAAGAAGTGAACATGTGAGAAAGGTTTTGGAAGACCATTCCCTCTAGTTTGCTCCCATTATCTTCAGAATGCTTATTAATTCCTTTATTTTGGCTTACCTAGCAATTTAAATTTAAAATTGACAAATTGCAGTTGTTTTTAATTAAACTTTTTTGCTATTATACTCAGACCATTTAAAATTCTTACCCCCACCCCACCCCTGGGAGCACCTCGAAATAAAGTTGAGTTGTTTTCGGCATGATGGTTAGATCTCGCCACTCTGGATGGTCACGCAAACAGGTTGGGGGGATTGGCTCCTCTCATTGATGATGGCTTCCTGTGGGAAAGGTTGTATCGTGACCGGTGATTGCACTTAGGAGTCATCCACAATTCCCACTGGTGTTGGTGTTGCGTTATTCTGGTCTCTTATTTTATGGTTTATTCCATGTGCCTTCGAGCTGTCGAAGAATCAGGTATGGCTTACCATTTCTTGCCTGATTTTCTGCTGTCGATAAATACTATAGTAATTTGTAACTTTTTTATTTATAACGCAAATTGGGAGTTTTTATCCATTTCTATAAGCTTATTTACCGTGTTCCGCTTAATTTTCAGCAGTCCATGAATACTAAACAGATTTTTTTAACGAATTACGCGTTTTACTTCCTTTTTTTTCAGTATATTTACCAGGTCTTGCCTAATTTGTTGTTACCGTTATATCTGCAATCGATTTTCCTTACAAAAAATATAGTCACTGGAAGATTTTTATGATAAAAAGCGTGCAATTATACTAAATAAGTCAGAAACGGAAGTTGGGGTGGGGATTTCATTTTGGAATCAAATAATTTTATGACAAACTGCTTTACTTTAAAGGGTGTCAAAACCTTATCGATCGCAATGCATTTCCTTAAGTGGAATTAAGACATTTCAATATTCGGAGGATTGCCTTTAAAAAAATGATGAATGCTTTCCGATTATATATCGTGATGAATGTGAAGCTTAGTTTGTCACGTGATTTGAATAAGTTTAAAAACTCGGCTTGATTGATTAGATTTTTAGCTTCGGAGATATGTGAGCTTTCTAATGGCGTTAAGTTTTTTCAATTCACTTTTCAAAATTCTCTCTGTGAAAGAAATATTTAAGTGTTTCTGCAGAAGAAATGGTATTTACATCATTATTAATGATTTTTAAATTTAAATAATCTGAAGTAATCGAATTCACTTTCATAAATCATAGATTGTTATGATTGATCAGATTACTTATCGTTTGCTGGGAGAAGGGAAAAAATTATTCTGTTTTCTTTAATTCATTTTTCATTTTTTCATTCCAATAAGGCGACACTGAAGTTTGAATCAAAAATGCATTTAAATTTCAAAATTCAACTCTACTTGTTTTTATACAATAGATGATGTTTTAATTTAATAATATATGTAATATTTTAATATTATATTAATTGATATTATATATAATTTAATATTATAAAGTGCATTTTATATTAAATATTACGTGAAGAATAAATGTTACAAGTTGTGTCCTTATTTTGGTATTGTCAGAACTTAGGAACAATGATTCTAAAGTCAGAAAGCAGGCATATTGATTAAAAGATGCAACAAGTCTATCTGCCAAATTTATAAATCTTAAATAAATACATGTTCTACGAATTATAAATGGGTCGGGATAGCCTAGTTGGTAGGAAGACGGATTCGCATCTCTTGGGTTGCGAGTTCGAACTGGTCAGTCGAAGACTCTCCGTGTGTGGGGTTGCTGGCCTCCATTTCGACAGTAATACAACTAGGGGTACTAGGTCCGAGGGCATCGTTCTCTGTTTCAGATCGAAATTACGATTTGTGGTTAAATGAATGAAATACATGAATGAAGTCAGCCCCGTAAAAAAGGGTTTGTGACGTGTGTGAGCTAGAAGTCATACTTCTGCTCACGGGCAACAAAATGAATTAAAAATTATTAGAATAATCTAACTGTTAGTCAAGTATAATTGATCAAGTTGTTATCTTTTTTATTATGTTCGGTATGCTATAGGTACAAAAATTTCACGTATGGATCTATTATTTAAATATTATAAATAAATGTGACACCGAAAAGTTATGAGTTGCGATAAATCTAAAATTAATGGTATACACTTTTTTACAATGTTATTATAGAAATATATTAATTCACAATACATAATTTACTGTCCGATTATATTAAAATGTCACAATATATGGAACTTTATTTCCCCATTTGTGGAAACATGGACCTTTTAATGTACCATGTCAAGGATCTCAAGCTTATAATTTGCTTAATGGCCTCCTTCCTCAGATTTAATGAAATCTTTATTACCGTTGTTTATTACAATGATAAATGCCCTTTGTTTTGTTTTTATTTAAATACCGATGGGATTTTAAATGTATGGCGCAGTATGGCCTTTACTAGCTCTTATGCCACTAAAATAGACTAACCAAATCATGGGATTTTAACATTTTCTTATAACTTTTTTTTAGCTATCGGAGTCATAATTTTAAAATCTTTGTCCTTGAAATTTATTAGGTTTGCTTTTCATAAGTTTAAACTGCTCTTGTATTTTAACCTCCTGGAAATAATTTCTTTAATAGATCATATGACAAGATACACGTGCCTCTTGCTTTAACGCAGCATTGTCGGCTTTGGTTCTTGCGCCATAAAACTCCAAACATCCACCCATGCATCCCTTTGTTTATTATAATAAAAAAGGGAAAATAACATAATCCTCAAACAATTTCTAAGTAATAATTTTTTACTGGGCTGTTGTAGAAATATAGATTCTTATTCCACAAAGTTTATGCTGACTTAATCATCTTCAACAAATCTTTTAACAAAAATATATTATAGGATTTTCAATTCAGAAAAAAATTACTGCTATATTCAGTTTTATTGCCTTTCTGTAATTTTTAAGTTGCTCTGTTCTGTTAGCGATTATTACAAAGGAACTTTATTTCCTTTATAATAATTGTTAATTGTTAATTGAAAGCCTGCAAAAATAAGGATTTTTCGCAGGCTTTCCACTTTCACCAAATCTGTTAACCTAAATATATTATCTTTAATTTAGAAGAATTGCCGCTATTTAAAATTTTATTGCTATTCTCTATTTTTTAAGTTACTCTGTTCAATTATCGGTAAGAAATTTTCTTAATTTCATAATAATTGTTATTGTTAAATGAACTGTTACATAAATACAGATTATTTCATCAAATTTCCTCAGATATTCTACATTTATCAAGTCCTTTAACCAAAATACATTAAGGTACTCCGGTGTTCTGGCGCAGAGGTAGCGTGTCTTTCTCGTGATCCGAACGTCCCGTGTTCGAATACCGGTCAGGGCATGGATGTTCTTCTTCAAATGAGCTAGGAGGGGAGGGAAGGAGTGTGAGTGTGCCCCCCTGTAAAAAGAGGCTGTTCCGGCGAATGGGATAAATGCTCATATCAGGTAGAAGTCAGACTTCTGCCCTCGGGTGCTCAGAGATCTATACCCACAGAAGCGACTGTATCTTTCCTTCCATTGTAAAGCGGACACGTCATTATCATATTATGAGATTTCAATTAAGATGATAAAAAGTTTTATTGGTTCTCTGGATTTGTTTCAGTTGTAATGTTCAATTATCGGCAGGAAAGCATTTTTAATTAATAATATTAATTGTTATCGCTAATTAAACTGCTTTAGAAATAGAGATTCTTCTAACAAGGCCAGATTTCACCTCCTCTTTTGGATGAAATAAATCATGTGCTCCTTGATTCTTCAAAAATTGATAATGGTTTCGTGTCTATTTTACAACAGAAAGAGGCGGTGTAGTAGCCTTCGAGGGTAGGGACCCCTGACCACCTGAGAGTAGAAGTCTGACTTCTGGCTCATATGAGGATGACAAACACACATTCACCCTTTTTAAGGGGGTGGGGGTGGGTGGGCACATGCACATAACTCACAGATAGTTCCCAGAAGAGCAATCATGCCTTTGGCACAGAGGTAACGCGTCTTTCTCGTGTTCTGGGAGTCCCGGTTCGGGCATGGTTGTTCTTCTGTGTGCTATCTGTGAGATGTGTGACTGTGTCCCCCCTGTAAAAAGGGGATGTGCAAGCAAATGTGTAACTAAGTTGTTCTCTTGGTCCTCGTTGGCGCTACTTCAAAAACAAGAGACGCTCCTTTCGGCTTAAATTTGTTTCTGTACAGCGGGGGGCTTGTCTATGGCAAGTGCCCTGAGTAACAACAACAACCATGCCTTAACCAGGACTCAAACCCGGGACGCCCAGATCATGAGGAAGACGCGCTTCCTCTGGGCCAGATCGCCGGCTTTACAATTTAATGTCCAACTATTTTAAAATTGGTCTGAAGATTCATTTTTTGTCCAATTTAATTGATTAATAGCACATGCATTGTTCTTCACCCAAATTTTTTTATCATTTGTTATCCAACACAAAAAGAGAAACAATTACTCTTTTCTCTTAGGAGGTATGCTCACTGGAAATGAAATCTCTCTCTAAATTGCTTTGTTGATGTATCGCTGGTGCAGTAACTGTCCCGTCTTTCATTAAACTGCAGAGAGAGGCACGCTGCCAACACTCAGTTGGCGACGTTTGTCTCATTTAATTGCGATATGAGAGTTAAAACAAGCTTAACGAGATTATTATAAAGCAACATTTCAGTTCATCCAGGGTTTAGTCAGTTTATCTTTATTAAGGGTGTGTTGCCACAATGACAAGGGTAGATTTTCACTCAACAATTCTGGAAAATTTTATAATTTATGACAGGACTGATTTTAGAGTTGCTTTTCTATTTCTTCAGTACAATTTTTTTCTTCATGCTGATGTTGGTGTTACTTACGGCACTTGCCTACCGAAAGCCCCCTGCTGATACAGCAGCAGATTTAAGCCGAAAGGAGCGCCTCTTGTTTTTTGAAGCAGCGCCAACTAGGGCCAAGAGTACAACTTAGCTCCACACTCATCACAGTCACTTGCACAGTCCCATTTTACAAGGGGGCACATTCACACATCTCACAGATAGCACACAGAAAAACAACCCTGCCCGAACCGGGACTCGAACCCGGGAATCCCAGGACACGAGGAAGACGCGCTACCTCTGAGCCAGAGAGCCGGCTTTATGCTGATAGGCATAGTTAGATAGTTTATGCTGATAGGCATAGTTAGATGAGTTATATTTGTCAAAGACAGACAGACAAATATTCTCCGAAAAATGTGCTTTTCGATGTTGGGAAGGTTTGAACCGAAAAAATTTGTCAAAACCTGGAGTTCGATGTTTGTGGCAATTACTATGATGATGATGTCGTGTCCGCTTTTAATCATGGAAAGAGGGGTGCAGTAGTTTCTGAAGGTATGGACCCCTCAGAACCTGAGGGCAGAAGCCTGACTTCTAGCTCATATGAAAATGAAACGCACACACACGCTTGCACAGCCCCTTTTTACAGGGGGCGCATTCACACATCTCACATTTAGCACACAGAAGAACAACCACACCCTATCCGAGACTCGAACCTGGGAAGACGAGCTACCTCCGTGCCAGAAAGCCGGGGTGCCAATTATTATATTTTCCCAATGTTCCAACAGAAACAAAATTGAAACAAAGAAAACTAAATTAGTTTTTAAAACTTATTGGCTATTTTAACTGCAATTTTACCTTATACATCAAGCGCGCAACTCATTAAAAATATTCCCCAAAAACAACATCGTTAAGACTAAAAATAAGTTTAATCACGAAAAAAGAAATAATATCTAAGCATCTGATAAATAAAACCCTACTATGTCCCTAATTGCTTATCATAATATACTCACTGATACTTTTCATCATTATAATTCGAAAATTTGATCCGGTTATCATGTGCCATTCACCCAAAACAAGTGATTTCAATGACCCCAACCAATTTCAAAGAACGCAGAATCATCAACAGATGATCCAGTTACTTCTCTAAATAGGGAGACACTAAGGATCCACTGGACACCTGCAACATAATCTACCTGTTGCCAGTGCATTCTGGACCTGCTCCGACGCAATCAAGGGAAATCTGTCGGTACATCCAATTTGCATCAGGACTCGGGTAACATTAATAGGCAAATTTGGAAACTGTCGCTAATGATGGTAGCGGAGTCGCGTCCAGATGCAGACTGACCATCCCCCGTCCGCCGCACAGACAACCTAATAATATAATCGTCCGATTGCACGACCGAGCATATAATTCATCTAATTCGGACAGCCAGAATGCAAATTTCCACTTAGAGTGATTTCGGTGGGGTATTCTCAGCTTTCAGTTTGCGTCTATTCCGCTCGTATCGGATGCTTTGGAAGATGTAAACGGAGTAATAGGTAGAGATCTCAGTAGATAGAGGCTTTTAAAACAGTAAGTCGTGTTCTACGGGTAAGACTTTTGGAACCATAAACGTGTTAAGGAAGATTTTACTAATTGTCCCCTCAGTAAATGAGCCATGACTTGTTTTGTTTTCAAAATTTGATTAGAATATAATTTTTTTAAAGAAATTTGATTAGAATAGAATTAAAAATAATAATTAGAATAGAGTTTTTAGAAATTTAATTAAAATAGAATTTTTATTAGAATAGAATTGTTAGAAATTTATTAAAATAGAATTTTTAGAAACTTATGATATAATTTTCTTAATTATGATATAATTTCTCTATAATTAATTAAAGAGTTTTCAAATATTTAATTAGGATAGAATTTTTAAAAATTTAATTAAAAATTTATTTAAAAACTTAATTAAAATAAAAAATTTAAGAATTTAATTAGGATAGATTTTTTAAAACATTTAACTAAAAATTTATTTAAAAACTAAATTACAATAAAATTTTTAAGAATTTAATTAGGATAGAATATCAGAAACTTAATTACAATAAAGTTTTTAAGAATTTAATTACAATAGAGTATTACAAACTTAATTACAATAAAATTTTTAAGAATTTGATTAGCATAGAATATCAGAAATTTAATTACAATAAAATTTGTAAAAATTTAATTAGAATAGAATTCCAAAATTAAAATTTTATTATATTTAAATGAACTGATTAGAATAGACTTTAAATTAGATTAGATCTTTTAGAAGTCTAATTATTATAGAATTCTTGGATTATTTAATTCTAATAGAATATTTAGATATTTAAACTGCATAGAATTTTTTAAATATCTAATTATAAAAGAATTAGAATTTAATAAAATGTTCGAATTTCAGCTTAAAATAATTCTGATTGAGTATTCTCTGTTTTTAGTCTGGCCTATTCTGAACATTCTGTAGATAGAGGCTTTAAAAATGGTAAAAGGTGTTCTAAAATGGATTTTAGAACATTTAGAATCTTAGATTTTAAGAATCGCGAAAGTATTAAGGAAGTTTTTGTTAATTGTATCCTCAATAATGACCCTGCCACATGTTTTGTTTTAGAAATTTAACTAGAATTTAGAAACTTGATAAGTATAGAGTTTTAAGAAATTTAATAAGAATATAATGTTTAATAAGAATGAAATTTTTAGAAATTAATTTAGAATTGAATTATTAGAAACTCAATTACAATTGAATTTTTAGAATTAAAATTTTATTCTAATTAAAAAGACATTAGAATTGACTTTTAATTAGATTAGAACTTTTAGATGCCTAATTATTAGAAAATTTTCAATTATTTAATTAGAAAGGATTTTTTTGATATTTAATTATTATAGCATTTTTAGATTTAAGAATAGCATTTTTTTACTTTTAATAACAATAGAATAGTTAGAAATTTAATTAGAATGAAATTTTTTATAAATTAAAGTTGAATTTTCAATAATCTATTTAAAATAGATTTTTTAAGAATGAACAATCAGCAAAAGATATTGAGCGAGAATTCAACAATATTTTTTCGATATTCTGTATATATCGTGAAGAAAACATATGAATCATTCTGCGCTAATAAAAGTATTGAAGGAATATTTCATGGCCAAAATGAAGTCTTTGTTGAAATCAGGAGAATAATTTCCTCTCAGAGAATTAGCGATTTTTTTTCAAATTCTCACTTTATCCATCTCTGCATTCCCTAAACATATTACGGAGATAAAAAGGCATATGAAATAATGCAGCAAAACACCGAAGTTTAAAGCTATGTTAATGTCACAAACCCATTTTTTGATTAGCTATCTCACAATTAGTAATTACATATTACATATGAATACTTACATTTTTTATAGATATCTACATTGATTTTATTTTTTAAATGTAAATGTAAAAATTTATATCTATAAGAAAATGTAGAATTCTATTAGAATGTAATATGTTTATGTATATAAACTAGCCGCCTTTGGCGACCAGTCGGTTCGCCAGTATTAATGCTCACTAAAATTTTCATATAATATTTTATGTAGCTGTGTCTCATAACAGGTTTTTCACCAAAATATTTTTAAACCAAACAAATTTTGATAATCATATAATTCATTTATAGTATTATTTTCTTCAGATGTTCTGTTCATTGTACTACTCACCTTTCTCTTTCTATCCGTACAATGATTGTCCCGGAATTGATATTTTACTTAAATGGTGGAGGGAAAGGTCTAAAATTCTACGTTTTTATAGAATAAGGAGATTCTCATTTTCATAAATGTAAACACACTAAACAAATAAAGACACAATTGATTTTCAAGAGATGCGAAAGTTTAAAAACAGCTTGGGAAATGCCGCGCACAAAGGAAATAATGGTGACACACACACACGCTTCTTTTTTTTCTCTCTCCTTTTTTTTTTCACTACTTTTCTCTTCACAAACCTTTTTTTCGCATTATTTTTTTTCTTCCCTGTCCAGACTTTATTTGGAGCAGGCATAGATTAAATATTCATACAGACTAATAATAAAAGCAACTATTCTCTTTCTTTTTTAAACATCCCATTATCTATGAATGAAAACCAACTGCCTTCGCTTATTTCTTTCTAAACAAATCATAATTTATTACTTCCTGCTATCTAACTCAGTTGGTGTAGGGGAAAGGAAATGAAGATTTTTGGCGGGAAAGTAAGAAAAGTGTCGTTTTAACTATTTCCCATGCTGTTTTTTTTTTCTCTCCATAAGAACCATCCTCGTGTCTTAACGAAAATATTTTTAAAAAATTAGCCGAATCGGTCCAGCCGTTCTCTAGTTTTGCGCTTAGCAACGCATTTCGAGTTGTATTTTTATTAATATAGACTAAGAATAGAAATTTGTTCTTCCGCATTACAACGATACATTGAGAGAGAGAAATTAATACAGTGAGCATAATTTAAAAAATAGTTATATTAGTATAAATTTAAGATAACCACTCTTCCGTAATAGTCACTTTTTAAACAGTAAATGATAAGTTAAATACATTAGATTGTATAGGAAAAATACATATTTTATATAGGAAATATATTTTTTAGGTATTGAAAGATTTTTCCATAAGGAATTATATGCTTATTTCCAATCGTTTAGGAAATTTTGCTGGAAATTAGAAATTTAAGGAGAATAATTTGTTTGGAAGTTTAATAAGAATGGAAAGTTTATAAATTTAATTAGAATAGAATTTTAAACCTTTAATTAGAATTGAACCAAATTAGATTAAATTAGACCAAATTAAAAAATATATTTGATTTTATATCTGTCTATGTTTTTTCTAAAAATAGTATAAAGTTATGCGTCTGAAAAGCATATTTGATTGCTTTAATAATTATTTTGCTTTACAAAATATACAGAATATACAGAAAATGCAGCAAGAAATTTGGATTTTATTAAATAATTCATTTTACTCTTATCTTTTATTTGTTTGGAAACATAAGTAATATTGAAAATTCCGTTTCGCCAATAAGTTTTTCTTATCTAGTTTATTACTTATGCAAAATTCATTTCACTTAATTTTTTTATTGTGAATTTTATCTTCAAAAATATGTTGGCAAATGACTGTAAATAAATTAAATTATAACTTAATATTTTTGGAGCGTGATTTACAATAAATTCAAACTTTTAGCATTTTGCAAGAAAATAGCAGCTATTTCGATTTTTGGAATAAGGATTCCCATAGAAAAATTTATTGCTGTTCAAATTTTAAAACTAAATTTAGTAATAAAATTTCTGTGTATTTACCATATCACCTTTCTCCATAACAAACCACACTATTAGTTTTAAAAATTTACATTTCACTTCCTACTTCACAATGATTCATATATTTTCTTTTTTCTCTGTTTTGCTTTCTTCTCGGAAATAAGATTTAAAAAAGTACCTGAAGACAACAATAAAGAACGAAACCTAAATGCTTGAGAACATCAAAATTCCCCAGTGGTTCTCTAATAGCCCCAGAAACTCCAAGAAGTATCAAAAGGATCTTTCTCAGCAATACGTATCGACAGAAGATCGGATGACATTAGGATATTTAAAAGGAATTTAAGAATTCATAGATATTCCATGATAGACGAATTACAGAGCTTGAAATACTACTCCGAGAACAGGCCACCTTTCATTAAATCACAGTCACACATCACTATTTACAATTATACATAATTAAACCCTTTTTTACACAAGCAAAGATGCATAAAATAGCAGCTGCCTTAAAAAGCAGCTGTCATTTTGAATTATATTACACTTAATACAGCTGTCATTTTAAAAGCGGTTCAACGACTTTGTGTGGAGTGTATTGTTTGTTGACGTCACTAAATTAAGCACTTAAATGTCATGCTGTTATAAAAAAAATTTGATCAATTTTTCCTATGTTTATTTTTTTATACTTGAATTAATTGGCATTTAACTATAACAACAAATAATTACAATAAAAGGTTTTAATCTTATTGATATTTGGCATCCATATGTCACTCATTTAACCCTGTTTTACAAAAGGTCATTTTTTAAATAGCTTATTGAGTCGTTAGGATTTGGAGTAAAATACTTAGAAACAATGCTTAAATTTGTGTTTACTAGGTTTTTGAAATTCCAGTCCATTAATGAATCCTTATTTATATAAACTGAGTAGTTATCAAATGTGTAATGACGCAAAAGAATTCTAAAATTTCACACAATTTTAAAAATTGTCTTGATATAATTTCAATCAAAATTGCTCAACGTATTCTTAAATTTGGCTCGTAGTTGCAAAAAAAAATTGGAAAAATTCCGAGACAAAGATATTTTACTAGTCACGACTTTAGTAATTTATCTTATTGAATTAACAATTTATTCATGTTTTATTAACAATATTAAATTGTTGATCTGCCTAATATCGAAAAGTGTTTACAATTTTTAAAATTTGTGCTATCACAGGATCTGCTAATATATTAAGTTGCTATTTTTGCTTTTGCAATATAAAGGCAGCCTGTTGAACTGTAGTTTCTGTTTCCCAAACTTACATACTGTTCCAAGTGATCCTGAAATGGAGAGGGCTGTTATTTATGAGCAATACTTTGATACAGAGAACAACTAAATAGAATGGCACATTTTATACTCAATTTATATGATACTCTGTTAACAGCTTTATAATGGACAACTAACGTTGATCTTTTTGGCTGCTACATAATATGTCATATTTTAAGCATCGTAGAGTTGTGAAAAAAATACGTATTTCAGAATGATTTCCTGTCATATAATTGAGGTTAAAATTTAGTACGGATCTCTAACTTAACCACAATAAAATCTGACATTCAATCGAACTCATTTTGAAAACATTTATTTATACCCAAACGTGAATCATAAAAACACCATTGATTTCCATTTGAAGAATTTCGTTCAAAATTCAACACACATCCGCAATTTTGGAAACATAACCGAACACGTTATTCCTATTATAAAATTCTGCAAAATTGCAAAATCCTTAAAAAATTACAAAAGTTTCCTTTTATAAATAGCACACAAGAGCGTAAAAAATGAATATAAATTTGGAAATCAATGAATACAATTTAACCTACCATCTCTAAATAATTACCTTTTAAATTAGCTGGATTATTGTCTCATTTAACATCTACAAATTTGTACAGCATAAAAAAGAAATTTGAATAATGACCAGATGATAACAGGGCCGGCACTAAGATATAGGATTGGATAAACACTATTATAGTGGTCCTTGTTTCTGGTAAATTTATACAGCAAACTCCTTTCTTCTAAACATATTTTTAAAATTGAAATGATTAATAAAAGAAAAAAACCTTGAAACTTGAAAAAAAA
>JAOUZG010030082.1:6776330-6787802 GCA_026289955.1 Argiope argentata
ATATATATATATATATATATATATATATATATATATATATATATATACACACAGAGAGAGAGAGAGAGATCTAATAGTTGGAATTAAATGCAAGGTGAATTCTATTGAATTTAACGAGAAAAAAACGTATTTAGTGAACGATTAAACATTAAAATTATTTTATTTTCATCAGTTTTTGCAGACACTTTTAGTTTCTAATCTATTATTGTGATCAAAACTATTTTGTTATAAATTGAAAAACATAGCTTTATTAGTTATATAAAACAGCGAGGATGGTCACCTCAAATCTTTCTCTCAAACTCAGTAATAAATATATTTGCTTAATATTTATTAATCGTATGCCGTTGGGTAATAATAGTCGAAACCTTACCACCAGGTAAAAGTGACCGTTGATTGTTTAAATTGCACTAAATAGTAGAAAAAATACGTCAATTGTTTTAAATAGTATCTTCATATTCACACAAAGTATTTAGTATTCTAGGCCAGGTAAAAATTTAATTTGATGTTCGTTATTTTTCTATTCATCATATAAAAAGTCACGAAAATACAAGTAGGAAACTTTTTATTATTTTTAGAAAGTTATGTCTATTTTATCATTTTTAAAAATTCGAGTTATCAAGAAATGATATAAGCAACTTCTTTTAAGAGACATTGTTCTTAGAAATGTATAAAATCTAATTTCGTATCTTAATATTTTGCTATATTTTTTTCTCAATTTATTATGAATAACTGAAATTCATTAATAACAGGCTTCACGCATAAGAATGCGAAATTTAATTTAATTAATTACTATATAAAAAGACAAGTTTTAAAATAATAAAATAATGTAATCATTGAGAACACATAAATGGATAAAATTTGATAACATATGAATTTAAAAAAACGGGCAAAAAATTAATTACAAAATCAGATCTTGACAAACATAAAAAATATGAAACTAAATGCACAAAAATACTAATAAAAATTGAAATAAAATATTGTTACAAGCGGGCGAGCGCCATGAAAGCGTACCAAAGTTGGCGACGTTTGACGAGGAGCTTCATGCCAGCCGGGTTGGTTTGGTGAAAATAATAGACTGGTAGCCGCTGAACCATTCACGAAACCTCGCGAGTTTTTTTTTGGGGGGGGGGGCTCGCTCACTTGGTTATATAAGGAATGGGTTGCCGTAGTTTCGGCAGTTTCCTCTCGGAAGAGAAGCAACTCTCTGGACTAGCGGATTACTTTTCTCGCTTGCTATGAATGAACTGTGTTTACTTTTACTGTTAGCGTTGTATAATTGAGCTTGCTGCGATTTATTGTTTGTTTTGCTATACGATAGCTGTTTTGCAGTCTGTGCTTATTGTTCGTAAGGCTTGTATTTACGCTGTTAGAGACTTTTGACTGTTGGATTGTTTTTATCTGAAGTTTTCCTTTCTCAAGTCATCCTGTAAATAGCTGTAAATAAATTAGTTTGTGCTGTCCTCGAGTAAAGTCCATTCAATCCGAACCTACTACGCTAAAAATGTAACAATATTAAATAAAAAGGAAAAAATAGCGCCCACCCGTAAGAATATAAATTAAAGTAAGTAAATAAATATTTGATGAAGAAAGTCTTAAAATGACAGAATAGTGTATTAAATCGAGAATACTCAAGTGAGTGATATACGATAATTTATGTTTAAAAATCAGCAGAAAAATTCATTCATAAAATTAGAATTTTATAAATATAAAAAATGTCAAATTAAATATATAAAAATATTAATAAAAATTAAAATAACATTTAAATAAAAAAGGGGGAAATAAAAGTAAACTAAAATTGTTAAGTTGCACCTAAATTGTAGTTAGTTTTAAACTTTATCCGACATATCAACTTAGTTCAGATAATGCCAAAGCAGAAACATTTTCAATATCAAAACTCTATGAATAAACACAGTAGCATACAAAGCGATATTGCAAGCCTTGTAGCCACTTGGTATTGAGATTATCGTTTTTTTCCTTTATTTAAACTATTTAAAACTGCATTTGAATGGGGTACATCAAAATGAAAAGAACCGAAAAAATTTCATTTCTTTTTCGGGAACATTCGTGCCTTCCGAAAGCAGAGGATCGGAAAAATTCGGAAGAGTTGAAAGGGGGCAATTTTTTTGCAGTGTCAGATTCGAGCGAAGTGCTCTGCATATTAAGGAATGCGATCTCTTGCATAAAAAGAAGTTTCCAAAAAGATCAGCGGAAAATCTTTAAAAGTGTTAGAGAATTTTCCTGATTTCTGAAATAGATTTAAAACCTCGTCGAAGCAGCATAGGAGGCATGTTAGATGTTGGTTCATCAGAAAAAACAGCCCATGTAAAATTTTAAGTAAATTTGAGCTAATTTATCTTATGTTAAATCGCAATTTTCACATATATATGTTTAAAATGATTTTTAAAAAACTAAAGAATCCATTTCTCATCTCTAATGCCAATCCGATTTCGTTAGTTTTTATTTCAAATGAAATTTCTTGGGCTTCTAGACCAATCTTTAATTAATCCCCGTTTATGAGGAGAATCTAAAAAAACAATAATGTACACTCTCAACGGAAAAAGTCATATATCTCCAGCTATAACCACTGTTCCGATTTTATTTATTTTCATATCTAATTAAGTCTCATATCTCCTAGATACGTCATCATATACAATCTGATTCTCAACCTCCATTTCTGAGAGAAATATTAAAAACTCTGATTAATTGTATCTTTTAGTGAAAAAACAGCCCCAATTGGGCTCTCCTATTTCTAGACGCAATAATAATTTTATCAATATTTATTTTATTTGGAAATCCTAACATTTAAACAATGGCTGGCCTATATGAAAGTATTCGGATTTTACTGAATGATCTGGATTTCATATGAAAGATAAATCGTGAGCTATTATTAAAGCCTAAACACTACGACTGTCTACGTTACATCTCACATAGGAGGTGGCGTCAGTGGCGGGGATAACTCATGAGTTCGATAGGAATGAAAAGCCGATCACAATAACAAAATCTTTTCAACCTTCATTTCTGAAATGGGGGGATGGTATTCAGACACACTATCATTGGTAGTCTGTCCCCCTTCTCCCTACGTCTTTAAAAAGTATCAAAATATATAATCTTGAAACAACCCCTAAGTCAATAACTAAACCGATTTCACAAAACAATTTCGCTTTCCTTTATTGGGATAATATGTAGCTAATTGGAAGTTGGTTTGCATTAATATTAATTAATGTTACTAACACAGAGGGTGAGAAACTTGTTGCCTAAGGCGGCTAGCAGATTGCTGATTTTCAACATGTCAACAATGTTACATTATTATACGCTTACATTATTTGCTGTATTTCTTGATGAAGGCTTGATTTGATTAATTACATTAATTTGTCATTTAAAAGTAAAAAGAGGAAATTTCTGGTGAAGTTCAAGAATTTGAGACCTTTCTATCTCTACAGATATTAAAGGTATTCGGAAATTCTACTAAATGCATAAATAATAAAATTAACCGATAATAATAAAAGAACTATATGCATGTTAGGGTTTTCTGTTTGTAATTTACAGCCTTATATCCTGTTAAAATTACAATAATGAGCTGCAGTTTTTTCAGAAGAGATTCAGTTTTATATATTCTATAATTTTGACAGACCTCTTGATAGCGGCTTGCAGTTATATAACGAAGATAACACTTGCGCTGACTTTCCCAACTATAAACTTCCATACCATGGAATTCATAAACGTAATATTCTACTAAAAGGTATTCATTGACTTAATTACACACGCATGCCGGCGTCCTGGCATAGAGGTAGCGCGTCTTCCCAGTGAACTGGGCGTCCTGGGTTCGAGTCGCGGTTCGGGCATGGTTGTTCTTCTATGTTCTATCTGTGAAGTGTGTCACTGTACCTCCCGGTAAAAAGGGGCTATGCAAGCGAATGTGATGAGTGAGTAGCTAAGTCGTACTCTTGGATCTAGTTGGCGCAAAACAAGAGACGATGACTACCTCAACGAGATTGTCTATGTCAAGTGCTATAAGGAACAATAACACATGAAAGCTGAAAAAGAGTTTCAAAATATATATAATGTTTCTGAAAATCTTTAAATAGAGAGATTAAATTCAGTGTCGTATTAAATTAACTGACAATTGTTAACAAATTATGTGCTGCATACATAGAGAACTTTGCAATTATTTGATATTAGAAGATGCACCCAACTGCATATATAAAAATTCTGCAGT
Source organism: Argiope argentata (assembly GCA_026289955.1). Classification (NCBI taxonomy): domain Eukaryota; kingdom Metazoa; phylum Arthropoda; class Arachnida; order Araneae; family Araneidae; genus Argiope; species Argiope argentata. The sequence goes on from JAOUZG010030082.1 coordinate 6,780,547, forward strand.
ATATTTTAGATTTAAATGATACTCCTACATGCATAAGTTTCAGAAACACATAAATCATAAAAAAAACTTATAACAAAGTAATCAAACTCACTTGACGCAAGCAAATCGAATGGAAACAGAAAAAAGCAAAATAAAATAAATTGCTTACAGAAAATATTAGCAATAATTTTCAGTTTCGTTCGCGAACGTAAAATATAGTTAATCAGCATAAATACATTTTGCTCTCCTTAAATTTATTCAAGCATAGATATATTAGTCAGTTTAAACCTAAAAAAAATTTCTTTATTTCAATTTCTAGACGCTAAAATAGAAATTAGGATTTCTCTTCCAACGATGATGCAAACGGAAAGTACGAGGAACCTTTAACTCTATATATTCTGATACCTAGTACACTTCAAAGACAGGAGAATGTTTTTCGTCTCTATATTTTATTTCTGTCAGAACAATAAATTAAGCTTATAGTTAATAATTAATTAACAAAAAATTATTACGTGCTATAATTAAACTTTGTTTCTTTCAAGGGTCAAGCTTGATGAATATTATTGTTGAATTCGCCATAAGGAAATAAATCATTCAAAAGTAGAGATTTCCAATTTTATACTCTCACATTTTTTTTTCTGAAAGAAATGAGAATGCCGAAACGGATGCATTGACATCATTTATTGAAAATTTAATGCTCGTAAAATCTGTCGTGGTCGCAAAGTCCTCCGTGTAGAGAGTAATACCACTGGGACTACTGTACTGGGTCAGAGGTGGTCGTTCTCGGTTCCAGATCAAAATTACGGTCTGAGATGCATGAATGAAGTCAGCCCACTAAAAAGGGTTGTGATGTGTGTATAGCTAAGTCGCACTCTTGTCACTAGATGGCGCTGCCTATCAAACATAGAGACGCATTTCTTAGGCTTAAAATTTGTTGATCGTATCAGCGGGGGCTTGTCCGCGGCAAGAGCCATTAGTCACGTCAACAAATTACAAATCTTTGGTATGAACATATTATTTTTACTGAATCTCTTTTCAGAATTCGTGTTTCGAACGACTTTTCGAAGACCGATTTAAGCCAAAATTTAACTACAATTGTAGTCATAAGACAATGCCACGAATTTAATTGTTATAAATCATTCCGCTAATGAATAGTAGCATTTATACGCATGCATAAGAAAGAATGGAATGACTGATGATCAACAATTTTACCAATCTGTTGTTGTTGCTGTTACTTATGGCACTTGCCTATGGACAAGCCCACTGCTGATACAGCAGCAGATTTAAGCCGAAAGGAGCGTCTCTTGTTTCTGAAGTAGCGCCAAAGAGGGCCAAGAGTACGACTTAACTACACGCTCACCACATTTGCTTGCACAGCCCCTTTTTACAGGGGAGCACATTCACACATCTCACAGATAGCACACAGAAGAAGAACCATGCCCGAACTCGGGACTCCCCAGAACACGAGGAAGAAGCGCTACCTCTGTGCCAGAAAGCCAGCGAGTAGTATGAAATAATAGAGTTAATGGAAAATATCTGTGATATTTACCATTCATACCACTAATAATAAATAAACAAAGCAATTTCGAGGGAGATTTCATTTCTAGTGAACATACCTCTTAAAGTAATTGTTTTTCTTATTGTATTGGATTACAAATGATAAAAAACGTCGGGTAAAGAACAATGTATGCATTATTTATCAGTTGAATTGGAGAAAAAATGAAACTTCAGTACAATTTTAAAACAGTTGGATATAAACATTTAAAGTCGACGTCCTTGTACAGATGCAACGCGTCTTCATCATGATCTGCGCGTCCCGGTTTCGAGTCCTGGTTAAGGCATGGTTGTTGTTGTTACTTATGGCACTTCCTATGGACAAGCCCCCCCCGCTGATACAGCAGCATATTTAAGCCGAAAGGAGCCTCTCTTGTTTTTGAAGTAGCGCTAACTGGGGCCAAGAGTACATTTGCTTGCACATCCCCTTTTTACAGGGGGGCACAGCCATACATCTTAGAGATAGCACTCGAAAGAACAACCATGCCAAAATCTGACTCGAACCCGGGACTCTTAGAACACGAGGAAGGTGCGCTACCTCTGTGCCAGAAAGACGAATAGTTTCATCTACATTTCATGTGCTAAAGTTGCATACCAAATCTTATTTACACAGATTTTTGCATTTTTTAATTACTAAGTACATTTGCACTCAAATAGCCGGACGGACATACTTCCTCTAAATAAATTTTGCTCAATTTTTAATATAATTCTCGAAATTTTGTATAAACAGATGTCAAATTTCCACCCCTTCGTTCAAAAGCTTTTTTTTAACTATCGTATTTAGAAAATAGACAGATGAATAGATATTTTTTTAAAAAAGTATTTACTTTTCGGACTTTTAAAAGTGAGTCTTCCAAACCACAAGTTCGAATTTTATATGATTAAATTACTTCGGTGCGCTTCTTATTGGGAAATTAAAACAGCAATTAGTTCAATCTTCTACCAACCATTTTAAGACATCAAACAAACAACAAATTGTAAATCCTGAGAATGAAATAGCAGAAGACTTTAAGAAAACTCTTTTAATTGTCCGAATTAATTAAAGAAAAAAATATGGAATCTTCTTTATCTGGTTGTTAAAATTCAGATTATAATGCATTCTACCTACAGACGTAAACATACTCTATTTAAATACGCAAAAGGGAAGAAAAAATTCAGCACTAAATTCGAAGAGCTATCTTCTGATTAAAGTTTAAAAAAACACATCCTTAAACAAGACTGCTGCCTGTTCTTAATTGGAGCCATTAGATCCAATTTGAAGAAGTAATTAAAACAAGTGTCTGATTGCGACAAAATTTGTATCAGAAAAGCTCCGAATGATTTAGTTTTTCCTTTTTTCAGTAAAGTAGTACTGCAGTAATTTGTTGGAGTGTTTTTTCCGTCCAAAGGCAAAGTTGCGAAGCGATGCATTTTGATTAGTTACCAGTACATTAAACAATCCTAGATTTTTTTTTTTTACTTAAATCTCTCCAGATGGAATGTTCAAATATTTTAACGAGATCACTGGATTCGATTAAATTTAGGATGTCCTCTAGTTATATTGGGGAAGATTTAAAGCAAACAGAAAAATAACTTACGCATTATGAATTTTTATAAAAAAAGATGAAATTGTTCAGAAAAAGAATTTTTAGTGATCATTTGTGTTCAGCTAATCTTCCTGTAGTATCCAGAAAAGTTTAGACTTTTTATAAAAATAGTGGATGCAGTTATTCTGTTTTTTTATAACTAATTCTATGTTGCTGATCCTTTTATGGTTTATCATTAACCAAATTGGTTAACGAAGTGAAAATAATGAGGGTGCTTTTGCTGGTTATAAAATCACGCTTGAGAGAGCTTACGCTTTTAATATATTCATTAATTAGTGAATGAAATACAAAATCATAACAAAGCATGTGTAAAATATTTTTATACTCTATAATTTTTTTTAACTTTATATTTGTATTTTTCAGGTTTTAGTGGTCAGAATTTTTTTTATTGATTTAAGCAGTATATTAATTTTTCAGAATTCATAAATTTGTGAAATTGTGTGTTCCTTTTGATCAGACAATATTTTAACATTTTGCGTTCTTAATTATCAATTTTTCCAATGATATTTATTGTACTTATGCTGTATGTGAGAATTTCCTTCTAGCAATAAATGTAGGAGGATTGGTTTCAAAAATTCTTTACAGATGATCTAAACAATTATGGTATGCATTATAGAATAAAGTGTAGAAAATAATCATTAATAAAAAGAAAAAACTATTTTATTAGTAATTAATTTTATTAGGATCTTTTAAAATAATACGAGAAGTAAAGTAAATCCAGATATATATAATTAAATATCAAAAAATAATTTTTAAAAATTAAAGTACATTATGGTATAATTTTTAATTAATTTTTTTAGGTAATTGCTTTCTTAAAATTTGTCACTTCTTGAGCTTAATTAACATGTGTTAGTTCTCTAAAATCCTTCGAATTGTCTAAGCTTTGATTAAAAATTACATATTTAATCTTGCATACATATTTTTTCGAATCATATACATACTCAAATTACTATATAAGTAATACTGTTTCCTTTTTTATTATATTGTTATCAATTTTGTGTAAATTAGATGTAAATATTGTAAATATTTGTAAATAGTTTAATTGTATAAAAATAATTGTAATAATATCGCTTGTCAGTCAGAAAAGACGTTCTAAGGGGATTTACAAGAGAAGATCGCCATATTTGACTAATTTGGTGATGTTGGTGATGTAATGAGGTCACTAACGGTTTTTACTATAGGCTAAAATGTGTAGTTGAATCTGAGAAAAAAAGATTTGTTCCTAGAGAATGATGGAGAAAGTTCCAGAATTGCCTTGAACTAGAGAGGCATTTTTGAGTTTGCCCTGCCCACTTTAGTTGGACACTATTTAAGGTGCTGTTTAAAGAGGAGATTCAGATCAGTTCGGAGGACTAGCTACTTTAGCTGCTTAGCTTTAGAGAGCGTCTTTCTTTTAAGATATGTAGTAGAATCTAAGAAATAAAGATTTTATCTTAGAGAATGTTCGAAAGTCCCACAGTTGACTGGAACGAGCGCAATGCTTCCATGTTTGCTCCACCCACTTTAGTGAGGCGCTGTTCAAGGGCGTGGTTTAGGGAGGAGAGTCAGATGAGTTCTGAGAATAAGCTACGTTAGTTGACTTAGCTTGAGAGAGCGTCTTTCTTTTTGACGTGCGTTCTATATCTTTTTTCCCACCCGAAATTAGCGGGTTAAATAGAGTTAATTCACTGTATATTTGTAGCTTGTGTTGCATATATTTAATACGCGTTTTTCTAGACAATAAAGTATTAACCTTCGCATCACTTGTGAGAATAGTTAGTTGTAATAATATTGATTAATTTGCTTCTTTGAGACAGAAGGGGAAAATGTAAATCCAAAGCTAATAAAATGAGTTACAAAATTTATTGCCAATTTTGGACATAACTTAATGATAAAATCGAACTTTCCAAATTTTTGTTCTTATTTTAAGAATATAAAGACACCGTTAACACCATTCTCGTCTTTCATAATAATAGGAAGCATGACGCTGGGAAAAAATATTAAAACTTCAATGAATGTCACCTAATGTTTTATATTATATTGAATAAAATCTAAAGGTTTAAGATTATGGTGATTTTTTCGTTAACTAAATTTTTCAAGCTTCTCATTCTTTAAAACTTGATGCACTTTTAGAAGGAATGAATTAACAGCAATCTCATCTTGCACTGTCGAGAGAACAAGCCCATCTCTCTGAAAACTTTTTCCAGAGACGCAGTTTTAAATTATAAACCAGATTATAATAGGAGTGAAAAGAAAATCTAAAGATTTCCTATTTATTCGTGCTGGAAAGAGTAAATTATGACGAACGGTCTGATACATTATTTCTAAATGTAGAATTGTTATTAGGTTTCCGTTTCATTGTCATTTCTTGTATATGAATTATCCAGAAAGTTTCATATTTTTTGTAAAAAAAAAATAATAATGTTTTGAAGAATTTGACGTGTGTAGTACGTTGTTGGTGATTCTTTGACAGAAGAATCTGAAAGTGCGGGATGTATCTTTTTTCAACAAGTGGATAGTAATTAAATGATTTTATCATTTCTAATATTTAATCCAAACGACTGGTAAGCAATTATATGCATCCTCGAAATTTGTAGCAGTTGTATTATTCGATCTTTTCTTTTGGATAATAGATGGCGATGCCTGATTAGATGCACATCCCATTGTGCTTTGCGATTGTTATAATAATACGATGGGATGCTGTTCTGTTAATGTGCGTTCTCGTTAATGTCTTATCTTGCCTTACTTGCTTGGTTTTGTTTTGTGTGAAATGTGATAATTAAAGAAAGGTGAGTGTTTTTTTTTTTTTTTTTTGAAAAAATAAGTCTTCTTGCTTTTACTGCACGGGTCATAATGATCTTCATTGCATTACAAAAATTCTAATTACAATTCATAAAAATAAATTTCCAACACATTTATATCAACAAGTCAACATCCATACTGTTTTAAATTTGGTAAATAAAATAGAAATCAATTAATGCATTTTGTATCTATAAAAGGATTGTTTCATTATTGTGATAAAGAAAGAGAATAAAATCAAAAGCATTTTTAGAAAGGAAAAATGATACCTTTTATTTTTGGCTTCTAACTGCTTTTTTTCTAATTTTCTGATGCAGAAAGAATAATCAATAATTTTTCATTTGTAGGTCATTGTAAACATAGACCTTCTATTTGTCCAATTTACATTAAATAGTAATCGCTGATTCAAAAATGTGTGAAACACTATTTTATATTTATCTTTCAAAGAATAACAAAATTCAAAGAGCTCTTACATCTTGCACTTTTTGCTGTACAATCCTTTGTGAATTCTTTTCTTTTAAAATATCTTTACGTGGGAATTTGTTTTATAACTTTAATCATTGACTATAAAGGCAGACGATTTTTTTCCATCTACAAGCTTGTTAAGATTTATTTAAAACAAATAAAAATGTATATAGTTAAAAACTACATAATAGTTACAAAAACAAAGAAAAATATTTTAATTCCAAAGAGAATCCTTTGAGTATAAATTATTCGAAATTAGTTTTAGAATAAGAAATATAAAAAAAAAACAATTATAAAATATTACAAAAATAAAATTTATTATACATGTAAGGGAAACGTGCAAACGATTTTATATCCGTAGCGCAAACAAACAAAAAGGAATAATTCAAATGTTATAAAAAATACATAAGATAACAGAATAAAATACTTTATATTAACTTATGCAGAAACAATGCACTGTGCATGGAATATTTGATCAAAGAAAACTGAATTCGACTGAAAAAGGTTTAAACAAAATAGACAAAACATTATTTTGCAAAAAAGTCAAAGAAAACAATAAGTTACGTTTTTTCAAGTAAATTCTTCAAAAATTCAAATGCAAAGAAGTGCAGGTTTTTAAATGAATTTTGTCGTTTATTGATAAGTCCCAATCGACAGTATTTTCACGTGCAAAAAAAATAAGTTAGGATTTTTAAAACATCAGTTAAATATTTCAATATATCTAGCAATTATAAATGAAAATAAATATTAGAATTTTTCAATATTAGTAGTTACAAACGAAAATAAACATTAAAATTTTCAGTTTATCTAGTAATTATGAATGAAAATAAATATTAGAATGTTCCACATTAGTAGTTACAAACGAAAATAAACATTAGAACTTTCAGTTTATCT
>JAOUZG010030082.1:6788660-6812414 GCA_026289955.1 Argiope argentata
TATTAGTACTTACAAACGAAAATAAACATTAGAACTTTCAAATTATCCAGCAATTATGAATAAAAATAAATATTAGAATTGTCCATATTAGTAGTTACACACGAAAATAAACATTAAAACTTTCAGTTTAATTAGTAATTATGAATGAAAATAAATATTAGAATTGTCCATATTAGTAGTTACACACGAAAATAAACATTAAAACTTTAAGTTTATTTAGTAATTATGAATGAAAATAAATATTAGAATTGTCCATATTAGTAGTTACACACGAAAATAAACATTAGAACTTTCAAATCATCTAGCAATTATGAATGAAAATAAATATTAGAATTGTCCATATTAGTAGTTACACACGAAAATAAACATTAAAACTTTCAGTTTATTTAGTAATTATGAATGAAAATAAATATTAGAATTGTCCATATTAGTAGTTACACACGAAAATAAACATTAAAACTTTCAGTTTATTTAGTAATTATGAATGAAACTAAATATTAGAATTGTCAATATTAGTACTTACAAACGAAAATAAACATTAGAACTTTCAAATTATCTAGCAATTATGAATGAAAATAAATATTAGAATTTTCAATATATCTAGTAATTATAAAGGCAAATAAATAATAGATTTTTCAATACATCGTAAAATTATGTTTTATCTTTAAAAATCACAAAGTTTTATAATACACACATGCCCCCCCAAAAGAGAAGATTAATTTTCTTTCCCAATAATGAAGTATCTATTACGTAGCCTTATTCTAAAAAATTCTTAATGCGTTTATTAAGAATTAAAATTTTAGAAAATTAATACATAATTGAAATTGTTTTCATTGAAAATGTAAATTTTGCGTTTTAAAATAGAGGAAGTATTTCCCGTAAAATAAATTTTTCCGAACTTTCTGATAAAAAAGGCAACATTTTGATTGGTTTCTAATTAATTTATTAATTATTCAATTAACTTTTAAACGCCGGAAAGCTGGCAATATTCTTTTTATTGTTCCTAATCTAAATAATAAATATAAAATTTGTTGAATTTGGACCTGATGTTGTTTAAAATTAGATAAGAAATATACATGTATACATGCATATTTAACTACAATGACTTTTATTTATATTATGAAAAACGATTTATAATTCATATTAACTATAATAAGTCTCAAATAAATATTTTTAATGTGGTTAATAATGATTATTATTTAAATAATGAATATGTACCTAAATTATATAACCCATTTTGCATTTTTAAAAGATAATTTAATTTATTTCAATAGATATTCTCATAATTCAAAAGCAGGAAATATAAAAGAATTATATATTCGTAAGATTTCTTTTCCTGAATTGACATATGACACAGATTTCCTTACAGTTTGCCAAAAAGTATTGGGACACACTGCAAGTTCACAGATTTTATCATAATATTTTACTTAAATGTACAAATGAAACCAAAACAAAGAAATGATTATTATTTTTATATACACCTATTATAATAACTCAATGAAATTTTCATATTAATGTTATTAGGGTTATAATTGAAAATAAAAGAAATCTTGTAGAGAAATGGGCTCCAAAAGTATTGGGACACTTCTCAATAAAATTTAAAAAATAATAACAAGTTAAAAGTTAATTTCTTGTTAGACCATCTTTGCTTTCTTTAATTTCTCCTATTGTATTTTACTGAATGATACCTTTTTTTTCAAAATTATCAATTTTTTTAATCGACTGTGGCTTGTTCTTCGATAAAGTGTTCTTTTAATCCTGCTTGTTAGGAATTTGATGTTCATTTAATTTTTGCTGCAAATAATCCTCCACATGGTCAATGAGATTTAGTCCTGGATTTTTTGCAGGTATTTTAATAAAACTAAGACAGCAGCAGAGGACCTATAACTTGGAAATATTAACAATATTTTTCTGATCATTATCGTTTGTGTAATTTAAAATTCTTGAGATTTCCAGGCTTGCTCAATCTTTTCTTTAACCCCTTAGCCGGTTTGCCCGTACGCCGTACGTGTATCTATTTATCGAATTTTGATAGATGTATACAAAAAATAAATCATTCATAACAATTATAATTCAATAGTAAAATGACTTCGAATACGTAGAGAAGCCAGGTATTCCATGGATTTCCATTTGAATCGAAATAAGAAATATATTCTGAAAATAGAAGGTGTAATCTTATTAGATAGTAAGAAAAATAGGCCAGTTAAGGGGTTAAGTCTCGTTTGAGAATACCAAGATGTACATATTTATTCATTTTATCATCAATAAATTTAAATTCCCACCTCCAATGCTTGCCATACAACTCCACACTATTTGATTGTCACATTAATATTTAACAGCAGGCCGTAAATTTTTGACATGCACTGCTTATTTGGTTTCGACCAAACTTTCTTGTTTGTTATCCGTTCCGAAAATGTTATGTTAGCTTTCATCAACAAAACTTATATTATTCCTATTTCTTTTGGTTGCTTTCCATTTATTTTAGCAAATGCCATCCTAGATTATCGATTTCATGTGCTATTGTAGGGCTTTCTTTCAGGTACTCTGTCACGATACCTATTTTTTCCTAAAACATTTCCAACAGTTTCAAGATTTAGACTTTTCAAGCTTTCTTTTACATTGCAGAATCAATTTTACTTTACTATTTTTTGGATTAAACTAACCTTGTTTTAAAATCTGCCTCTTTTTTTACAATCATTAAATACCCTTGGAAACCATAATATTTGCTTGTTTTCAGCGCTATTTTTTTTTCTTGAACCTGTGAATAATGATAGAAACAGTGCACTTACTAAATTTTAAGGTAAATTCTTAACTGTGAACTGATTTTCCATTTCTCCAATGACTTATTACAAGTTTCCGCTCATCATTCTATATATCTGAGTTTCGCAATATTTTTCTATTAAGAAATTTATTTATTGAAATTTTTATGTTTAAAATTATAGTGTAAAAAGGTAATAGTAAATTCACTTATATTGATATGCTATATATTTCTTGAATCCCTCGTTTCAAAAGTGTCTCAGTACTTTTTGACACTTTTCGCCTTTGAATTATATTTGAAAAGCTAGATTATATTTTAATTCTAAAATAACAATAACATTTTCCTTACAAACTGTACACCAAACGTTAAAATGTTTGATTCATCGTGTTTTTTTTAAAAAGATAAATAGTTTTGTAAATACCTCTGCCGGCTTTCAGGCACAGAGGTAGCGCGTCTTCCTTGTGTTCTGGGAGTCCCGGGTTCTGGTCCTGGTTTGGGCATGATTGTTCTTCTGTGTGCTATCTGTGAGATGTGTGACTGTGCCCCCTATAAAAGGGGGCTGTGCAAGCAAATGTGGTGAGTGTGTAGCTAAGTCGTACTCTTGGGCCTAGTTGGCGTTACTTCAAAAACAAGAGACGCTCCTTTCGGCTTAAATCTGCTGCTGTATCAGAAGGGGCTTGTCCACGGCAAGTAACCTAAGTAACAACAACAATATAAATACCTATATAGTTATTCATTCCAAGTGTACTTCTTTGAGTGATTGCATATTAATCTCCCATTAAAACTCACTGACACAAAATCAACTTACGCATTATTTTTTCTTATGTGTTCTATATATTCTTGTCAAAATTATAATTTTCAGTGGAACAATAAATGGAATTTAATTCTAAATTTGACTTTTTGTTTACCTGGTAGTCGAAAAATGTGATACATACTCTCACGCACGCACGCATATGAGGCGAATTGTTGAATGGTGTAATCAGATCGAAAAGGGTATACTCTGGAAATTTTCCTGCATCTTTAATTCCTTATCTCTTTAAGAATTAAAATTTAATCGGATGATCACTTTATCCTCATGAACATTTTTTATAATAAAAGTTTTCGGATAGCCACCATATTTCAAAAGATATGATACAAAACACCAGTTTTTATGGAGGTAGAACTATAACGATATTTGATTGTTCTGTTATTTATTATTGATCATAATACACGCTATCTCTTAGCAGGATCTTGATCCCATGACTGATAGAAGATTTAAAACATGATAGCTGTGCGAATAGTATGCATCAAGTTAATCTAGAAATAAATGGAATAAACTTTCTTGAAAGAATTCTTTTTTATCATGTCAGAACATGATATTGTTTTAGGAATGAGGTTTTGTGACATCAACAAAAACCGACAGGAGAAAAAAAATCCGTAGTCTAAAAATTGAAATTTTATGATTTTTATGAGTATCCTAAAAAATTAGCTTTTGATAACATGATGCCATCTCATTTACGAAAATTTATTTATGAACTGTTTGAAATATCATGTTGACAAATTCATAGCATAACTTAGGTCTATAATTTTTATTTGAATTTTCTGAGTAATTTAATTTAGATAAAACTTTGAGAGGGTTTAATTAAATCTGTATAATTAATTACCTTATCATCATTTTTTTTCATACGATTCTAATTGTGAACAAATTCTTGTTAGCAAAAGCAAGAGAAAAATCAACTTTTAAAATTAGCTTTGAAAAACAAATTTTTATTCGCGTGATAAAAATAATTATTATCATGTTTGAAAATGATGATGTTTTGGGAATGCGGTTTTGTGGTGTTAACAAAAACCCGTAGGCAAAAAATAAAAAAATTATTATTTGCACAAGCATTTCAAAACATCAGCCATTAATTTGCCATTGCATTTATAAAAGCCCTGATTAAAAGAAATAAGCTTATGACTACAGCAAATAAAACAGAGAAAAATGTCATTTTGAGCACGCGATTATATGAAATGGAATGAATAGGAAATGTGACATCTTTTTAAGCAATCAATGCAAGACCAAGTTTTTTCAGATCGTTTGCAATACTAAAGTAATTCATTCAAATGAAACGATTAAAATGAATAAAAATGTGATTTAACTCGCACGAGCACGTGGTGATTGGCCGTTCAAGAAATAATGTTATCACATGATAAATTGAAATATGCATGGCAGATTACATTTTGATCTTTTTTAAATTTATACATTTGCATAAAAGCGGCCGTAGCATGATATATAAGTTAAAGGTAGATACTTTTTTTTAACTTCTGCTATGCTAGTATATTCTTTCAAATATATGATAATTATTCTTATAATTCCAAATGCCAATCAGAAAAGAATCTAACACAAAGAAATAACATAAACGCTCTGAAAAGTTCTTTTGAAACCTCAGCTGTATATATTTACCCTGTTATTTCAAAAAGAACATTGGCAGAGACAAATTTCGTTTAAACAAATAATCTAAATACGAAGAACAAACTTGACTCCTGAAGAAGATTACTAAAATCTCATTTACTTACTTTTGTTGAAAATAGAAAAGTTAATCAGTTTTCCAAAAGTCCTCATTTCTCATTTGCTAACTCTAAATTTTGGATTTTAGGAAAAGAAGTCTAAATGATAATGGAATCAATTTCAGGAAATCCATTTTTATTATTTTTGTTGGAATTACTTTAAGTTAATTTTATATTCATGGTTATAGTTATAGAAAATTAGAATAATTTTGAGGTATATTATATTAGCTATTGTACTTCAAAGATTCTATGATATTATATTTTTATAGGCTTTATAATAGGGAATTGTTACAAAATTAATGATAACACTAACCGTAATTTATGGTGAAAAATGATTTTATGAGATTAAGAAAATAAATCGTTTTCAACAACATAACGCATTGAGATAAAATAAATTGTCTTTCTTTGAATAATGAACAATTTCAATTTTATCTATCTGTCCCGAATTTGAATAAAACCCATCTCATTGTCTTGAATATTTTACCCATAAATATTCAGTTCATATTAAAAAAGATTAAACAGATTCCGTTTTGGGAAATCTAAGTCATTTAAAGTCGCATGAAAGTAATTACAAGAAATGCCCCAAAGCTGAATGAACAATGCCACGGAAAGAAAAATGTCCTTATCTGTCACACTTTTTTTATTTATCAGAAAAGTATCCTTATTAAAAAAGTAAAATGATTCAGATTTAATTCTTCAGTAAAACTGATTTTTGAAGAAAAAAAAAGAGTTTTGAACACGTCGCGACTGTTATTATTTATGATACATGCTTAACTTAATACAACCTAATGAATGATAAAAATATTTTTAAATGAAAATTATAAGATTTCTTTAATTATATATTTTAATTTAAATTATCCTAATAAAGTATTTACAATGGTAATTAGTCAAACGATGTTTCAAAAAATCCAAGCGATGTGTTCACTTAAATAAATTGATTAAAGTTAAGCGTTGTTAGTCAATAAACGAAGTAAGCATACAGTTCTAATCAACACAAAATGTTTAATCTAGATATAAAAGATTAATAATGCAATTATCTTCGCAAATAATCTAATAGACTTGGGTAAGTAAATTTATTTATCAAATACAAAAGATATGATTTATAAAACTATAAATTTAATTATTCTAAATATCGGAAGAAATTATTTTCAATTTTTTAAAGTTTTAATATGATAATAAAAAAAGTAAAATTTTAAATTGAAACAAAACTGAAAGAGAATCAATAATTTCATCAGATATTAGTTTTTCTTGTAACGTTCCTTTCTAGGATTACAATATTGTAGTTTTGTATATTTATTTTTTATTTTTCAGTAAATAAAATATTAGAAAATCTCATTTTAATGATCAAAGTATTCGGTTTGAGATATAAATCTCTATATTTTAGATATTTCTAAGAAGAAAAGTAACAGTTTTAAATTTTTAATCCCGTTGTATATATATATGTGCATGGCTTCCCAGGGTGTCACACAGGTTGCAAGAATCTATAAACATAGTGTCCCAGGGTGTAATAAGACCGGATAAACAATGTACAGCCACATTCGTTGCCTGGCATACATAAAAGATGCCCAGAGAACTATACCTCTACGATACATAGTTTTCGACAAAAATGTGGGAGATGTATGACGTCATATCCGGTTTATGAAAAAAACCTTTATTAGGCCGCTGGATTGAGCTTCGGTGTCCTATTTCATGGCCACTACGATCCCCAGATCTGATGCCTTTAGATTTATTTCTACGAAACCATGTAAAGGAATTAGTTTATCGGGGATCAGTTACTTCCGGAATGGACTTAGTCCATTTGTCTCCACAGTGCGTTTACTTTTGTGTACACTACGACGGTAGAATGTGTACAGTCAACCATTGCACGATGCGCGCACGCATGCCTCTATATTTCGAACATTTTCCTATTTAAAATTATGCAAGCACTGATGTTCTTGTCTCGAATACAGATTTTTTTATAAACCGGATATAACGTCATATATTTCAGCTAGCGTTTTCTCGGAAACTATGCGTCGTAGATGTACATTATTCGGGCATTTTTTATTTATTCCAAACAAGGAATGTGGCAGTGCTGAATTTATATGTTCTTTCTGGGACACACACACACACAAACACACACGCGCACGCACGCACACGGACACTGTATTTTTATACTATAATTGCCACTGAATATTAAAATTTAGGTATAAAATGTGTCCTTGAGTGTACAGAAGAACATAATAACTTGAAATAGAACAGGAATTTCATCGAAATAAAAAATAAAAATATTGCCATTTTGCAGTCAAATGCCATTGTAATCATATGCTTATAATCATCATCAATATCGTTGTAATATTAATCATCATTATCAGAGAAAAATTTTATGATCATGAACATCAAATCATCATTATCAGTGAAAAATTTTATGATCATGAACATCAAATCATCATTTTCAGTGAAAAATTTTATGATCATGAACATCGAATCATCATCATCAAAAATTATTATAATTAAAATACCAAATCATCATCAGAAAAAATATTATAATCTAATCATGTTAAGAGAAATTAGAGAAAGGATACGCAAGCTTTATGATGTGAAGAGGGATTCGGTTATTGAGATTGGAAGTGGATTATGGAATTTTCAAATCAAAATCATTTTCCATTTATATATATATATATATATATATATATATATATATATATAATTTTCAAGTTATTATATTTTCAAGTTTTTATATATATATATATATATATATATATATATACACATAAACACAATGCAATAGGAATGATGTGCGCGTGTGTGTGTGCGTGCAAATTTATTTGAAACTCCCAAGTCGAATTATAAACTATTAATCAAATCACCACCGACGTATAAAATAAAATTTAATTTGGGGCTTAATAACAGAAAAAAATATATTACTTATATTTCATTGCTAGAAACCATCCTTTTGTGAAACTTCATATAATACATGGAACAACAAAGCTAAAAAAACGTACTAATACTAACAATCATATTAAACTGAGCAAAATAGCAAATAATAAGAAAAAAATATAGAGCTCACGCTCAACAGCAGATGGAACAATGAGTAATCCAGAAAACAAGCAATAATTTTTTTTTCAATTCTCGATTTGAAGATAAAGAATCCCCTTATAAATCCCAGGGGAT
This sequence comes from Argiope argentata, assembly GCA_026289955.1. Classification (NCBI taxonomy): domain Eukaryota; kingdom Metazoa; phylum Arthropoda; class Arachnida; order Araneae; family Araneidae; genus Argiope; species Argiope argentata. The sequence continues at coordinate 6,797,098 of JAOUZG010030082.1, forward strand.
TTGAAAAGCCTTTTTCTAATCTTACATACAGCGCTATAAGTTTAGACCCTTTCTTGTTAGTTGAAAAGAATTTTTTCCTTCATTTTTATCAACTTTCTAGTGAAGTCATGATACTGGAATTGCTTGAATATGTTTTTAAAATATGTTGATTTCAGTGGAAGCTTAATTTTTGTATAAACATTAATCTTCTGAAACATTATCCATATATTTTATAAAAAAGCATCAAATGATATACTCTCTTCATCAAAATCAATCTAAATCAATCATCAGGCTGAGTCATTATTTTGAGATATAAATAAGATATTATTTATTCATTTTAATCTAATATTTTTATTTTAAATTTTAATAATATTATTTTACAAATTGTCAATCAAATATACTCTGTAAGTATAAGTTGAATATCCAAAAAGATTTTGATTTTATGCGATTAAGAAAATAAGAATTCGTAGTAAACTAAACAGATGTTTGGTTCAGATTACTTTTCAGAAACAATTTTTATTGATGGAATATTGATATTCAAATCCATTTATTTTCATCTTCATAAGGAGCCCAGATGAAATTTCAAAAATATCCAAACTTATAAAAAAAACTCATGACTTTTTAAAACCTTAATTTAAGAGCATTAATGTCAAAATTACCCTGATACAAATGTGAATTGTATTTCAAAGTATTAGAAAAATCAATTTACGCTTGATTAATATAAAATTAGTTTATAATCGATTAATAGAAAAAATAACAACGAATGTTTTATTTTTAAAAACAAACAACGACTAAAGTGTGTTTTTAAAACAACAAGAAGTTGTCAGTCAATTTATGGATTGGACAAAAATCTAATAGGGAACACTTTCCACAATTACTGTATTTCAAAATAGTAGTAACATTATTTTACAATTACTGAGAAATAGATTAATTCTGTATTTCACAGTTACTAGCTATCAGTAATTTAAAATTATTTCATTATAAACTGATTTTTAAAAAATGATAAATGATTACAATTGATTGATAATGATAATATTTGATTACAATTGATTAATAATGATAATATTTGATTCAATTGATTAATAATGAAAATATTTGATTATAATTGATTAATAATGATAATATTTGGTTATAATTGATTAATAATGATAATATTTGATTATAATTGATTAATAATGATAATTGATTTTAATTGATTAATAATGATAATATTTGATTATAATTAATTAATAATGATAATTGATTTTAGTTGACTAATAATGATAATTATTTATAATAATGACATAATTATTGTTAATTAGTAACAATAATAATTAATTATTATTAATTGCTTATAATAATAATGATTATAATTGATTAATAATGATATAAAATGATTATAATTGATTAATAATAAAAATAACAACAAATATTCTATTCTTTTTTAAAGTAATATCTAAAAGTGTTCTTTTAAAACTATATGAAATTGTTCGGAATATTTTGGATTGTATATAAATCAAACAGATATTTTTCGTATTTACTTTATTTCACAATAGAAGTGAAATCAGTTTTATATAAAATCAGTTTGTAATTTATTAATAGTATAAAAATAACAACGAATATTCTATTTTTTTAAAGCAACATCTAAAAGTGCACTTGTATAACTACAGGAAGTTTCTGGTAACTTTTGAATTGGGCATAAATCAAACAGATAATATTTACCAAAATTAGATTTATGTCTAAACAGTAAATTGCATTTTTGATTTTTCCTTTATAAAACATACAGGATGTATTATTATCATCAAAAATTTGAAAGCTAAATTTTGAAGAATTTCTTAGTTTTACACATCCTGAAAAATGTAGTTTTTGAATTGTGTCTGTTTATCTGTCTGACACACTGTTTGTGAACATAATCACTTAGAAACGCTTTGAATTAGACAGATTAAATATGGTATACGAAACTTTATACTAAAATTATAAATTTTAATTAAATTAATAACGAAACTCCTTTATATGAAGTATACATGGCCTTTGTCCGAAGATAGGGTAACTAACAGAAGAGATCTAAATGGATAAAATTTTGTATATCTAATCAACGTCAAAAGTGAGAAAACATATTTTAAATTGGAAAGATCGTTTTCTGTCAGAAATTTCACATGGATGTGAACACGATAAATAATTTTGTGACTGTAATTGTATTCTGTGTCGAATTTTTAGTTTCATCCACTGGAGAAAAAGTCTAAAAATTTGTTTTTGATTTTCTGGTGCTTTTGTCATAGCCACAATTTCCATAATTCATTAGTAAAGAAAATCTACAAATTTTATACTGCAATAGCTTTTTTTCGTAATTATTCTTCTGTAACAGCATAAGGTTAATGATATACAAATGTATTTATTATTGAGTATACGAGAAAATTTCAAGGGGACCCTTTTCACTAGGTCGGTAGAAGACATCTCGCGGAATGAGAAGAAGCAAGAATGACAGATTTGTAAGGTTTTTAAAGCTTTATCTATTTCGCTATTAGGGAAAGATTTGCACGATGTAGTCTCAATTTAGAGGAAAGATTCTAGGTTTGGAACCAGATCCAATCTGATATCTAATATATTGTTGCGTTTTTTAGCGTAGCGGATTCGGATTGAGTGGACTTTACTTGAGGACAGCACAGACAAATTTATTTACATCTGTTTACAGCTATTTACAGGATGACATGATAAAGTAAAACTTCAGATAAACAGAATCCAGCAGTCAACAGTCACTAACAGCGTAAAAGCAAGCCTTACACACAATAAACACAAACTGCAAAACAGCTATAGCATAGCACAGCAACAGTAAAACGCCGAGAGCTCAATAAAACAACGTTAACAGCAAACGTAAACACAGCTCACAAATCCACCAGTCCAGCGAGACGCTTCTCTTCCGAGAGAGAGGAACTAACTAACTGACTCAATAGGTGGTTGATTTCTTGGGGCAACTGGCCCCGGGAGGGGCTTATCCCCGGTCATGGCTGTAGTGCTTCCTCGTTGCGATCATTTACTGCCGTGGTCATCTTCAAAGTGGACTGGAAAGGAACTAACTAACTGACTAACTGTCTACTCATCCTTTATATAGCCGAGGAAGCGCGTGCCCAGAAACACGAGAAACTTCTCAAAATAAAACACGTGATCCATCGGCTTCTAGACTATTCCTTTCGCCAAATCAATCATGCTGGTGCGAAGCTCCTCGCCAAACGTCGCCATCTTTGGCGCATTATATGGCGCTCACACGAAACTAACAATATATACCGGCTATGTTAAATCTGAAGAAACAAGTTCAATCTAAAAGTTTTTGGACCAAATTTGTCTTTGGTGATATGGTGTAAAACTTTAATATAAGGCTGCTGATTTAGATCTTGTCTTCGTTATTTGCCCTTCTAGACTGAAGATTATTACAATTCCTACTCCAAATATCACTTTAAGTCCTAAAAAGGGAATATTAATGAAAAATTTAGACCATGATAATTAAGCAAAACACAAACGAATTTAAACACTTTTAATTAACTTGACATTTTTTCGTGTTTTAAAAGGGGGATTAGATATTTTATTCATTTCCTAATGCAATAAATTTTTGAAATTTTGTGCATTTGTATAATTTTTATGATAATGTTATTTCAATATTTTCAAAATTAAAATATCCATTAAATTTATTAAATTAAAGTTTAATTCCGTAACAGTAGTGCCATCTGATAGTGAATTCAGAAACCATGAAACATGAATAAATTTTTTTTAAAATCTGCTTCTTTAAAAACTAACAAAATTTGTAGTTTCCAAAAGTATTTTCTTTAATATAACTTTAATTGTAATAAAACACAATATCTAAAATTAGTTTTCTGGCTTTTGTTATTGCCGACAAAATGCTTTTAAAACTAAATTATTTATTTTTACAAAAAAGGGAATAATTTGAATAACAATTATTTTTTGTCTGGCTTTTTATACGTATTTTATTCCTTATAACTAGCCTACGAAACCAAAAGATTGTTATGAATAATCCCTTTGTTCACATATCTACAATAAAAATATATCCTTCACTGTCGGTTTTGACCAGAGATATTATAATAATATAGTTTATAGTTTGAGCATATTAAAGATGAATCTTTATTCTAAAATGTTTTTCAAATGCAATATATTCAAAAGTAGTATATAATTATGTAATATTAAGGAGAACAATATTTCCCTGCGGACGAGCAAGCGTTTTTAACGAGGTTTATTATTATTATTATTTCCAAAAAACGAATTCCATGTTAGATGTATGTTCATAGATGTATGTTTGCTGCATTCTTCTGTTCTATATAAATATGAAATAACGGCTTTGAATGAATAATGATTCTTTTATACAAATTTATATACGCATAATGTTATTTTGTAATATATATATATATATATATATATATATATATATATATATATATATAAAATAAGGTAATCAAAAAATATTAAAATATAGCATTTATTTCATGTGATAGTCTGCGCTAAAAGTATTTAAACAAATGGGTTTCACTATTAAAAATCATTAGTGATTATTTATAGATTTCCTCCCTTTTGAAAAAAATTCAAATTAATTTTTTTTCTTTCTTTTTTACTCTTCTTTACCTTTTTCTGAAATTAATTTTTTTTTAAGATGAATACTTTTTTTTCGGAACTACTTTAACAAGAGTTTCCCTTTTATTAATCAAATGGTAGACATTTGATGATTTAAAAGAAAATAAGGCATTTTTAGTACCAGCCAAAAATGAAAGCAATTTTCAAGTAACTTGCTTAAATGTTAATATTATCCGAAACAAAACTATTAAAAGCAGGATACATTGTATTTAGAGTGCTTCAATGCAGCTGAGGTTATTTATATCAACGTCTCGTTATAAAGCAGCCCTAAGGTTATTTTGAACCGGAGTTCGCAATTTTGAACCATGGTTAAATGAAGAGGAAGAGATGTGAGATGGCAGCCCTCTCTTCAAATTTTCACACCGCATCAATATTAGGACCTTTCTAATACTGCTAGATCTAAAACACGAATTAATTTAATTCAATATATAAAAGAAATAATAAATTAAAATGCAAAAATTAATAAACAGAATAAAAAAGGAAATTAATTGGAAAATGGGTAAAGGCATATGGGATAAAAGGCAAATTTCCCACAGAAAATATTTTTACTTTGAATCGATCCTTCATAAAATCTGTTTACTATTATTTTCTCAATTACAATTATTTCTATTATTTTCTCAATGAAGATATGCTTTACAGTTTATTCTCAATAGATGGCGCTGTGATCGTTCAAATGATTTCATATGATGACGTGACATCTCGGCGAAATTTTGTAGGCGTGTTCAGTTTCAAGCGCGGGAAAGTTGAAATATATTTATTATCCGTAGTAAGAAGTCTGAGGTTCTTCATAAATTCTTTTTTAGTGTATACTATTACATTCAACTGGTATGTTCGTTCATTTTATTTCTTATTGAGTGTTTCGGGTTTTATCGTTTGATAATAATCTTATAATCTTGATCACATTTTACTATGGTCTTGCTTATTTGCCTTTGAGTTTTGGAATCAAATTTTGTGTATTATTATTGTGTAATTTTAATATCATTATTTTATTGATGTTATTGTTATCATTTAATTAATATTATTTTCTTATTGTTAATGATAATTAATTATTGATATTAATATCAATATTAATGATTGATATTGATATTATTGATATTGATATCAATATTAATTATTGATATTGATATTATTGATATTGATATTAATATTAATTAATTATTGATATTGATATTAATTTTAATTAATTATTAATATTGATATAATTGATAGTGATATCATTGATATTAATTAATTATTGATATTGATATTAATTAATCATTGATAATAATATTATTGATATTACTGAATTTTTGATATTGATATTATTGATATTAATTAAATTTTATATTGATATTGCTATTATTGATGTTAATTGATATTGATATAATTTATTTCAATTTTAAAAACTTCAATTTATTTGAATTTGACAAAACGTTTGGATAAAAGGCAAACTTCCCACAGAAAATATTTCTACTTTGAATCGGCCCTTCATAAAATTTTCAGGCCAAATTCGTTATTTCCACCATTTTTATTCCATTTAATTTCTTTTTTGCATTTAAGTTTAATATTTATTTCTAATTTGATTGAGCAACTTTAGTATCTAATACAGAATATGAATGACATCCATATTGTAAATGTGTGTGTGTGTGTGTGTGTGTGTGTGTGTGTGATTTATGTATCTATTAACAAGTTTTTTCAGACAGGCGAAAATGTATGATTAGTTTCTTTCAAAATAAAGCTGCGGACTGGCAGCATAAGGATCTCTGGTGATGTCTAAATGCAATATATCCCTCAACAAAATTACCAATTAAGCTGTTCTAAAATAAACAATTATAATGACTCAGAACATCTATTCATTCAAAAATATGAATAATTCAATTAGAACATGATGATATTTACAAACCTTTAAATGGAAATGGCAAATGGAGTTAAGTTCAGAGATCTAAAAGGCTTTGCATTAGGGACTTCTCTTCCGATCCGATTTACACGAGATCGTACTAATTATGTTTGCGATGAAATTTGTTAGATTCCAACTATGTTTTAGATATTTCCTCATTTAAAACGATTATAATTTTTAATTATTTTTGGTTAATAAATTTTCATTATAAAAGATTATTTTCAGATACATTTAGTTCGGTAATCTGGCAAATGTGATTATTATGATTGGAGGGAATACTAATATGTTTATAAGCAAATGAATATTATTTTACAAGAAACGTAAATATAGCAGATATATTTATTCCTTACACTTGTATATTAATTCTTACTCGTATATTACTAAAAACGTCAATTTAAGGTATGTCTATACATTTGAAAGGCAATTTTGGATCAAAATTCACAACTGTTTTTTTTTAAAAATAAAACACATTTATGTTGCTTTCCAAATCGTATATTTGTCTTAATTCTATGATAAACAGAAACCAAGATATGTGATTTATTTTATAAACCGAGGAAAATGATAACAAAAACGAAAGTACCAAATGGAAATTGAAGATTTTCCGGAATTTTATCCAATACTCATCTCTGAATTTTAATTTATTTTATAATACATTCTGTCAGCAAGCTACATGTATTAGAATACGTTTTGAGTAGTTTTTATGACGAAAGGATTGGCAATTACATCTGTTTTTGAACATTGTTTATGTTAACAACGAATTTTTAATACGACAAATGAAAACTTGAAATCATTTTTTTAGTAAAAGTGAAGTTTAATGTGCCCCTTGCTGCGCCAAGAACGCCAAGTCGCCGATAAAGATGGCGGATAAAGTAAACAAACCATTTTGTGGAATAGTTACAGTTGCCACTATCCGCAATATAAATATATTTTTAACTGATAAGTATTGTTTTTTTCCAGAACGGCCACACTGGCTAGTTAAGTTCAGAGTAAAAATTAGAGCATGCAATGTCTTTGGCATCTGTAGAAAGCACCAGACAGAATTTTTTAACTTAAAAAAACATCCTACGTCTTCGCTAGCAGCGGGAACCTAGTAGCTTCGCTAGCACATTGAACACAAGAACTGTGTGGATAACAGAAACAGAATCAAAAGAAGAGAAAAAAAACGGTTGAAGAAGCAATCAAACCATTCATCATACAAAATTTCAAACAAGCATCCTTTTCCTAGCTTCATCAACTCGTAAAATTAGGAATATTCCACTCACCTTTCATCCATTCTGCAGATTCGAAATATTGTCTTTTATTCCATTTACCCAACATCCATCCTTGCACAATTACCGACATAAAAATTATCAAGGAAACCAACCATTGGAGCAACAACAACAACAAAAAAAAAGATTATCAGAACTGCAAAGAATTCTACTTCATCTGACATTTTAAGTAAAAATGCAGACGATTTCATAAAATACGAATACAGACGATTTTTTAAAGCGCTTATTGGCAGTTAAAAATTGTAAAAGAATAAATTTTCATGTTCACATTAAAAATAAAATTGTAGTGTCTTGATAGTGGTAAAAAGTCTTTTAATTATAATAAAGAAAAAAATCAAAATATTTCAACGATATATTTTATTATTGTAATTTAAAATTTATAATTAAGTAGTCGTAGTTCATGTTCAACGGAACCATTATTAAAAGTTGTAGACAAAATAGCATTAGGGTTGCCACATTAGTGACAAGCTAGAAGGGTACACTAATTTTTACTTCAATCTTTTTTTTAAAAAAACTTGGATTTTGCAAGAAATGTTATAAGAGACAATATATGACAACAATGTTAAGACAATATATTAATATGTTATCTTGAGTATTATATAGGCAATCAATTGAGGATACAGCTTTGAACTTGGTAGATATTGATTAAGAGCTACCTAATGTAATTTTCAACAACGGATTTTGTAAAATTTTTAATACAAAAAGATGCGATAAGCTATAGATTTTTTGAAAATGCACATATTTTATAGAATCTAGTTCATTCTCTTCATCATAGCTTTAAGAATAGTGTGTTTAAAAATAATTGGAATATATGCAATAGAATTGCTTGTACAGTGTTCTGGTTTTTGCTGCAATTTTTACTTTTTTTCTCAAATTGACTCATTTTATGGAATATTATTTGGCACAGAATTTATTGACAGATATTTTTCATTATTTACAATCACATTGATCCAGAAAATGAGCTGCAATACCTTATTGGAGGAAGGGGGTAAAAATTTGTCTTTTTACTTATATACCTTAAGGGAAATCCCTGTTGCACTTAGTGATTGATTGACCGCTTGAGAACTATAGGATCGAAAAATGAAGTTTAGAGTATAGCAATAAATTTTCCTATATGATAAATTGTTTTTTCAGAAAGGCTTCAAATATCTTTAACTGATGTAGTGCTGAAGTTTGGAGAGAAGGACAAATTACAATCTAATTATCTTAGCTTAAAAATAACGAATTCATCCTCAAATAAATCGAGTTTGTCGCCAATATGGCAACCCAACGGAACTCTCTTCCAGCAATCCTAACTCTGTTTTGTTTACTACTTTTAACAATGGTTGAGTTGAGCATGAACTACGACTACTGTATGAAAAATGTTAAATAAAAAATAATGAAAACTATCGATTAAAGATTTTGATTTTGTTCTTTATTATATTTAAAACTTTATTTACAACTACACTGCAGTTTTATTTTTAATGTGAACAGGAACAGAATATCTCTTCTTTTGCATTATTTATTTGTCAATATGCGCTTTAAAAAATCGTCTGAATTCGTATTTTACGAAACCGTCTGCATTTTTACTTGAATAGTCAGATGCGATTGAATTCTTCGCAGTTCTGTTATTTCTTTTTCTTCCTTTTTTTGTGCTAATGGTTGGTTCCCTTGATAATTTGTTATGTCTGTAATTGTGCAAGAATGGATGTCGTTTAAAAATGGAATAAAAGACAATATTTCGAACCTGCCAAATGAACGAAGGGTGAGTGGAATAAGCATACTATATATTTATGAGTTGATGAAGTTCGGATGGGTTGCTTGTTTAAAATTTTGTATGGCTTTAAACAAGCAACCTGATTACTTTTTACTCCGTTCTTTCTTTTCTTTTGATTATGAATTATTTCTTTTATCTACACAGTTCTTATGTTCAATGTGCTAGCGAAGCTACTAGCAGCGAAGCCGTAGGATGTTTTTTTTAATTAAAAAAATTCTGCCCGGTGCCTTCTACAGATTCCGAAGGCTTCGAATGTTTTAATTTTTGTCCTGCACCCAACTGACTGGCGCAGCCGTTCTGAAAAAAAAATTCCAATCAGTAAAAAATCATAATCATATTGCTGAAAGTGGTAATATTAATTATTCCTCAGAAGTGTTTGACTTTGTCCGCCATCTTTATTGTCGCACACTAAACTTCTTATATTATTGTTTCAACTTAAGTATAGTTTTCATCGTATATATATGTGATGTTTCAAAAGTCCTGATATCTTTTGAAAAATTAATAATTTTGAAATAAATGAAGATTAAAAAAGAAAAGCATGAGCGAAGACAGATTTTTTAAGCCTTAAAATCAGAATCATTGCCAACATGGTATAAAATTTCGAGTTTATGGATCGACAAAATATACGTCTGATAGAGTAGAAGAAATTTTGAAGCAGTTACTCTGACCAATATCTTATCCTATATAATTCATTTGTTCTGTAACATTCCCAGCTAGATAGTCATTATATAAGTTTTTAGGCATTTTTTAATATCTGAATAGTATAATATCACATTTAAGCAAGATTTAACGTGTTCGAACTTGCATTTATTTTTAGTGACTTTATGAAAATATTTTTTTCATATCTTTTTTACTAGGTAAATTTTTGGAAAACATGATTAAATTAACCGTGAAGGTCTCAGTAACTTTGCAATCTAAACAAGCATCTAAACAATTGCAATCTAAACAAACTTTATTAATATTACAACAGATAGTTGTACTTAATAATAGACATAAATCATACAGACTAATAATACATAAATCATACATAAATAAATAATACATAAATCATACATAAATAAATAATACATAAATAAATAATACATAAATCATACATAAATATATAATACATGAAGCATACATAAATATATAATACATAAATCATACAAAAGTAAATAATACAGACTAGTAATACATAAATCATACATAAATATATAATACATAAATAAATAATACATAATAATGCAGACTAACAATACATAAATCATATAGATTAATTACACTTTACTGTGTTAATGTTTTTGTAGTATTTCATAAAAAATCGGATTATAAGCAAACTTATTTATGTAGGAAAGTAAAGTTTTTAATTCGACCTGTATGGCTTTAGACAGTTGCTTAATTTACCAAGTCGGAAATTCGGCAATATCAATTATTAAAATTCTTGAACTGTTAATCTTAATTGTTATTTAATCAGATCTTCATTTATAATAAGTGTGTAATTGAAAAAGTAAATTATGTTCTTTTTTTTATTTCAAACAAGTATAAAATCAAAAATTATTCTTTTACAGCACTTGCGATTTAATTTTAACACTAAATTATTAAGTTTGCTTAAACATTTTAGTAATATTTTTTAATAATTCTGCAAAATTAAACATTACTGTCATAATAATTTATAATTGCATAAAAATACATTTTTTTTACAATTTTATTTGTTTAGAAACTAAACTAATATTTTTTCGACCTATCAGCACTCCCATTTTAGTCGAGTGTTCTTAAGAAATTTCTTTTAATGTCTGAAATAATGAGTTTTCTGCTAATTTAGAATGTAAATATCAAAACTAATTAATTCCTATATCATGATAATATTAAATCGGGATTCATTTCCATAATTTTTGTGGAAGAAAGTATCGTAATATGTATGCTGATTATTGACTTCGGGTTTATTATATTTATCCATATTGAAGAATGGCAATAACAAAAAAGTTTAGTGTAAAAACAAAATTCTTTATCATGAGAGAACGTGATGTTTTGATTGGAGGTCTTTATAGCCTCAAAATATTTGGTTAACAAATTGGCGACTCATCGCTTTTCAGGCATCAATTTTTTGCTTTTAGGGCTATAGAAAATAATTCAGAAGGTTGTCTTATTTGTTAATTTATCTCTAAAAATAATTAAAAATAAATTTATTTTTTAATTAAATGGTAAATGGCAACATTGTTATATTTTTTATTTAGTCAAAGTGGCATCGCTTCTCTAATATTCCGTTAAATGAAATAAGATAAAGTACGGCTTTTTTTTATAATTTTTATTAGGAAACGATGTTTTTGACTGTACGTTAAACGATGAATAAAACACAAATTGGGAGTCCTAAGTTTTCTTCCAATGAAGCCCTGAAAATAAAAAAAGAAACGAAACGAAAGAGCACACACAGAGGCCGGAAGCTAAAGAAAGTTTTCGATTAAAACAATAAAATCGAAGAGCTTGAAAACGATAAAATCTTCAATTAACAAAAACGAGAGATGAAAATTTAAAGTTAAAAGAATTAGCTAATCAAATTAAACATGAACGTAAAATAACTTAACAACGGGGACGAAGAAAGCCTGATCATTTGCAGTGTGTTGTGGATTCTCAATCGCAACACTCAACTTCAAACACAGAGTGTGTACATTTGGATTTTGAGTCACAATCGTCAATTTTCAACGTAAAAAAATCGTTTCGATTTTGAGTTTCAAATATCGCTTTCTAGCTCTAAGCAACTCATCTAAAATTTGTATCCTTCTACATAGGGAACAAGGCTTAGCCAACCTTTTAGCAAAATTTTTCAGATGGTTCAATTCCCCGATGCATCTATGTAAACCGATTGTTGTTTAAGATATTTTAAAAAAAATGTTTTCGCATGATAACTTGAATTTTCGATAGAAGATGAATTTTTTTTATGAATTCCTTTCCTCCCACCTCAATGTTAAATTCGTACATTTTTTTATCATGCCAGAACATGATACTGTTTTTTGAAGAGGTTTTTTTGGCGCCGACAATAATCCGTAGGCAAAAAATTGAAATTGTACTATATGCATGAGCATCTCAGCTTTTAATAAAGTGATGCCATCCTATTTACAAAAGCTCTGATTTAAAAAAATAAGTGAGTGAATAAAACCTATACAAATGTCATTTTGAGCATGTGATTATATGAAATGAAATAAATAGGAAATGAGATATTTTTTCAAACAATAAATGCGAGACAAAGTTTTTTTATGATCGTTTGCAATACTAAAGTGACTCATTCGATGAAACAATTAAAATGAATAAAAATATAATTTAACTCGTACGAGCATGTGGTACTTGGTCGTTCAAGAAATGATGTTCGGACATGATACATTGAAATATGCACAGCAGATTTCTCTCTAATCTTATTATATTGTTCCTTTTGTTTTCTTACGAAGGCACATTAAAAATAATGTATTGTTGTTGTTGTTCTCGTGTTCCGATTTAAAACGAAAAGAGATATACAGTAGCTTCTAATGATATGGACCCCTGATCATCCAAGGGCAGAGGTCTGACTTCTAGCTCACACACGTCACAATCTCTTTTTACGCGACAGACTTCATTCATGCATTCCATTCATTCATTCACAGATTGTAATTTAGATCTGGAACAAAGAACGATCACCTCTAACTGGGTACCTCCAGGTGTATTTCTCTCAACATGGTGGACTTTGTCACCACGACAGATTTAACGTACGCTAGCCACGAAACACTAAAAGAGTCTTCGGCTGTTGGGTTCGAGCTCCTAGTCCAAGGGATTCGATTTCAAACAGGCTATTCCGGTCCATTGACGTATTGTAAAAAAATGTTATACAATCTTGGCAGAATAGACAACATTGGAGAACTACTGGAGCTAAAGGTTGTAACAAATAGTTTAATTAAAAGTATGTTTTTAAGATGTTTGACAAATAAAAAGAATTAAAATACAAATTTTCAGAATTATAAAATATTAGAATTATATATTTATCAAGTATAAAGAGATTGATCCCTGTATATTTTATTAGATTCACTAATTTATAAGAACGTTTCTAATGTACGTTTAAAAATAATCGTGTGTATAAATAAATTACAAAAAATAAAAAAGCAAGACACAAAATCCAAGGAAGATATATTTTTTAACTTTGTTACTAAAATAAGAACCTTAAAAAACTATTAACATATTCTTAACGCTACGTTAAGCTAACCAGCGGTAGTGGTCTCTCTAAAACTTTCTGTCAAATTCTCTAATATAGGTGTTATCCCAGAGAACACCTTACATGACAATCTTCTCCATGAATACAACACCCCCTTGCAGATCTTGGCTGCCTCGACCACTCTTGCTTCCTAACTTTTTCTATCCCCAGCAACTCCCTTCCAGTTCTTTATCCTCAGATCACTCAGGTCCCTTTCCGCATTGTCCAGCCATCTAGTTGGGGATCTTCCTCTACCCCAGGATTCCATAGGATTTTTAAAAGAGGATATTTTAAGGGCAGTGTATTCTGGGCCTCTCCAGACATGACCGAGTCTCTTAACCTGTTGCTCTGGATGAGCAGTGTTATCTGGGATTGCCTATAGAGTTATCACAATTCAGAATTGAATCTAGTTTGCCAGTATCCAATATCTAGTATTGGGACAAAGATAGTTTTAAAAGTCGTTTTGTTGAGCATGCTGCATGGCATTGGAGCACGTTATGAAATATTATTTGGAGTGTATTAAGCCTTTTTATAAAATCAATAGGATCCCCCTTGATTAGTTATTTTGGCGATTAATAGTATCCGAAAATCGAATTTAGGGTTTGCTTACATTTTCCTCAATTGATAAAAATGATTTGACAAAAAATTGTCACAAAATTTCATACCTAATTTGATAGAATAAAATAATTGTTTTTTTTTAATTATCGTATTAATTTTTTTTGAAAGTACAAATCTACAGACAGACAATTCAGTAATGATTTTATCTCAAACTTTAGTAGTAGTTGTTTAGACTATGGATGTTAAATTTGAGTGCCTAATTTTATCTATCTAGCTCTCTTCGATTTATAGCTATCGAATTAAATTATATTCGAATAACGGGATTGATATAGCAGATTTTACTAAAAATTTGTCGGAAATCTGAAAGATTGGTGAAAAATCGTATTAAATTTCAGAATTCTAGCTCAGAACGTTTTTAAGTTTTCTTAGTTGCAAACTAATACAATTTTAAAAAACGTGTTTTTCGAACTCAGGAAGGTCAAATCAATCCGTCAAATGTCGAATGCGATTTTTTTGACAATTTCTGCACTTATTCCACACTACGTATACAATAAAGTATAATTGTTGAAAAGCGAATTTAAATTTATCAATTTATGAAAAGAGAGGTCTTATAAAGCGCACATTCTAGAGACGTAAAGTGGCTAAATCAGCCACTGATTTTAACCACTTAAAAGGTTTGTCCGAATGCTGTACGTGCATCGATTTACTAAATTTTGATAGTTGTAAGCTAAAAATAAACCCTTCATAATGATTATAATTCAACATGAAAATTACTTCGAATACATACATAAGTCGTGTATTCAATTGATTTCCTTTGAAACAAAATAATGAAATATTCCTAAAATATAAGGTGCCATCTTATTAGATAGTAAAGAAAATAAGCCAGTTATAGGGTTAATAACAAAAATATACAATTATTAATTACAGCCAAATCAAATTTCTAACAAATCTTTGAAAGGCCGGGATAACCTGGTTGGTCACATCCCTTGGGTTGCAAGTTCGAACCCGCCAGCCAAAGACTCTCCACGTGTGTGTGTGTGTGTGTGTGTGTGTGTGTGTGTGTGTGTGTGTGTG
>JAOUZG010030082.1:6812424-6846724 GCA_026289955.1 Argiope argentata
GTGTGTGTGTGTGTGTGTGTGTGTGTGTGTGTGTGTGTGTGTGTGTGATGGACGTTAGTTCTGTCGTGGTCACAAAGTCCTCCGTGTCGAGAGTAATACCAGTGAGGATACTGGCTCAGAAGTGATCGTTCTCTGTTCCAGATCTAAATTACGATCTGTGGATGAATGAATGCATTCCGTAAAAAGGGCTGGTGACGTGTGTGAGCTATAAGTCAAACTTCTGCCTTAGGGTGCTCAGGGGTCCATACCCTCAGAAGCTCCTGCATCCCTCTTTCCGTTGTAAAGCGAAACACGAGAACAACAATGAATCTTTAAATCAACTAATGAAATCTGCTAAAATGGATGCATTTAAATTCATTTAATCTTCATTTTATATTCATTTAAATAACCATCGAACGTAGTACGAAATGTACCATCAGTATTGTATTTCAAAATTGTTGATAATATCCACATCAAATTTCTAATCAACTCGTTACTGAAATATATTCTCTGAATCAACTCTTTAATGAAATCTATTCTCTAAATCAACTCGTTAATGAAATCTATTCTCTAAATCAACTCTTTAATGAAATCTATTCTCTAAATCAACTCTTTAAGGTAATCTGCTGGAAAGAACGCCATTTTGTATTCATTTACATCCTTTTTCTATCAAAATTGTACCACCAAACCCAATGAAATGTACCATCGGTATTCAATATTCTCTAGTCTGAGAAACCCTGCAATAGTTCATCATATTTCTGTAAACACGAGCAGACATCGATCACTTGAATTTCCTCATCCATTTCGCCCTTCTGATTATTAATGAACATCAGATGCTTCGAGGTTCGAAATATTCGGCCATTTGTCAAAATTCCGCTCCTTATTTTTCTTCGCATTTTTTTATTTTCATTTTCTCTCTCTTTCCGTCCCGTTTAGTGTTTATATAAAACACGATATCGTGTGTCAGGAACAACTCGGGGCAACGGATCTTTCACTGGCGCTGACAAAAAGAGTTATTACTCTTCTTGGCGATGCTTTCGGCACTTGGCGCGCCAACATGAATGGAGCGCTGTATGCGTGTCAGAAGAAAGATGCATTGTTTAGATCCTGAGCTTTATTTTCTTAGTGCGTAAAAGATGCATAAAGAAACTATGCCACAATCCATGAAAATCGAGGTTTTGTTGAAAATTTCGTCTCCTTGAATCTCACCTCCACCACCAAGAAGGAAAAATAAGTGATTATGTTAGGAAATAATTTTTTTTTTTGAAAACATTCGAAGCTAGTTACCTTTTTGAATACTTGCCTTTGAAAGATAAAATAAATGTATAAAATTAAAATATACCAGTAAAGTGATAAATATTTTTCAAAAATTAGAAGGGCCACGGTAGTCTGGTAGGAAGATCTCGGCTCGTTTGTAAGGTTAAATCATACATAGCCAAAGTTCTCCCGTTGGTGTGATGCAGAGAAGGGGTACCAGTTCAGGTTTCGTCCTCATCATCTGATAGTGGTTTAGAATTATGAGGTCCGTCCCAAAATAGCCCTAGTGCTCCTCTACAAGGGGAAGTTAATATAACTAAACTATCAAAATTCACAAAAAATGACAGTTTTTTGGCTCATAAGAGGCATAAAGCTAAAATCTTCTAGGTTAGAGATAAAGAAGATAATGAATAAATTGAATTTTTAAAATGTTGCAGATTGCTTTAAAAATATATTATCTAGTTCCTGAATCAAAAAATAATTTTAGTAATTCTTTAGATATTGTTATTCGAATAATGAATAACGCGAAATTTTCAAAGCCGAGGGCAGAAACCTGACTTCTAGCTCACACGCGTCACAAACCCTTTTTACGGGGAGGACTTCATTCATGCATTTCATTCATTCATCCACAGATCGTAATTTAGATCTGGAACAGAGAACTATTGCCTCTGACCCAGTACCCCCCCCCCCTCAGTGGTATTACTCTCGGCATGGAGAACTTTGTGACTACGACAGATTAAACGGGCGCCAGCCACCACACACAAAGTGAGTCTTCGGCTGGTGGGGTCGAACACACATCCTAAGGGATGCGAATCCAACAACCTACCTACCAGACAAATGATTTTTTAAGAAACTCTCAAATTCATATTTCTTTCATAAGTCATTTTTTCCCCTTTTTCTATAATAATAATCTAAAAATTATATTACAATTCAAGCAACATTTGCCTTTTTTAAACCCAACTTCTTAAAATCCAAACTTAAGATAATAATACTTTAAAAAAAGAAGATTGCCTCCGTATCTCACTCTTTCAAATAATCTCAGAAGATGGATGTTAATCAACAGGAACTGACAGTCATTGTGGTCTTTCATTAGTAAAGCGATTCTACTATAAGCAGCAGGATAGCATCTCAACTTTCGCAATACAATGAATCTTCCGGCACCGGTACCGTGTAGATCCACATGGGGGAGGTGTTTGAACCACTTCAGTGCATTCGACAGCATACGACTGCGTGGAGGGGTGGGCGTGTGATGAATAATGATAACGAAAATGATTTTTGTTAATCAATGCTAACGAGATCACATCTCCGCATGGGACTTGCATTTCAACGCGTCAAGCTGTGCCTTGAAATTAGAGGCGCTTTGTTAAACTTCGCCTTCTAGACAAGAATTGGGTTTGGATTGGTGGGTGTGTAAAATGAAATGGTCCCGACAATATGGAGGGAGTTTGGGAAAATTGATATTTATTGTCCCGAACATCGAGCAGGTTAACTGGTTTCTCGGGTGTCAGTGGGCGTTTGCGATAAATGGGATGGGGATTGTTTTGTTTTGTTCCTTCTTTCGAGATTCGAATTTTATCGATTATAGGTGACTTCCGTTCAGTTATCGTGTTTTAAACGATTTCATATTCGAAACTTATCGATTTTATATTATAATTTATCGATCATTTATCGATTTTATATTCGAAATTTAGTAAACGGTAATTTTTAATTATTTTTAATTATATGTTCTCTTGTCATGGCTTTAAATTCGAATTTAAACGGTAATTTTTTTTTATCATTTGTGTATTCTATGAAATTAGATGTCCACTTGTTATTTTTTAGTTATGGTAGCTTAATTGATCATCTAATTAGATATTTGATGATGATGATGATGATGTGTTGGCATTTTTACCACGGAAAGAGGGGTGCAGTAGCTTCTGAGGGTGCGGAACCCTGTTTTTAAATGTGACAATCAAGATCCTCCTCTTTTCTTGCACCCAGAGATCCAACCACCATACCAGACGATTCTCATTTTCATTTCTATGTGCCTCCCAGGGGGACCACTTGTTTTATAAACGAATTTAAGAGGGAGTCCTTCAGGAAAAGATGTACACCATTCGTAAATAACAATTATAGATTTTCAACGAAATCATTTATGTACAAATTTTCTTCCAATTAAGATTAATTTGTGAGAAAATTTTTGATGTAAGGAAATTGAAAAGTATTCCTTTCCTATGTTAAGACTTAGAACTATTCTAACCTAAGCTTTAAAAAAAATCCTTTACTATAGCATGCCTTGAAAAGTGTTTTGTATATTATAATACTTCATATAAAAGTTATTTCTACGCTAAAATATTACACGTGAAAGGATTTTAATCCTGCACAACGTCTGGCATATCAACTAGTAGTATATAAAAGGAAGGAGAATGTTGCCATCCATTAAATTTTGCTCATGGTGCTGTAGATATATTATACTATTATAATGTGAGTATTTCACTCTTTTCTTTAAACTTGGGTCTCTTATCATTATGCCCATAGTGTTTCCTTTGTTCTATAGTTTAAAACGCATCTGTGTGCACGTTCAAATGTGTATAAGAATCGTGGTTCTAGTGGCCATATAATACTGCGTAGATTTTTTTTTTTGCAAGATATCTGTACATGCACATAATAATTTTTTGTAACCTTTTAATATTGTTACAAGCGAGCGAGCGGCACGAAAACTCGCCAAGATGGCGACGTTTGGTGAGGAGCATTGCGCCAGCTTGATTGGTTTGGCGAAAGGAATAGTCTAGTAGCCGCTAGATTGTGCGCGATGGTTTGAGAATTTTCACGAGATTCAGGTGCACGCGCTTTTCGGCTATATAAGGACGAGTAGCCGGAGCGAGTAGTGAGTTGAGAGTTTGCTCTGAAATAAAAAGCGTCTCGCTGGACTAAAGGATTTGTTATTTGTGAGCTGCGTTTG
This sequence comes from Argiope argentata, assembly GCA_026289955.1. Lineage (NCBI taxonomy): Eukaryota > Metazoa > Arthropoda > Arachnida > Araneae > Araneidae > Argiope > Argiope argentata. The sequence continues at coordinate 6,816,602 of JAOUZG010030082.1, forward strand.
CCGTTAACGCTGTGTTATTGAGCTCGCTGTGATTTACTGCTGCTGTGCTATACGATAGCTGTTTTTCAAACTGTGTATATTGTGCGTAAGACTTGCATTTACGCTGTGAGTGCCTGATTATTGTTGAATTGTACTTATCTAAAAATTTTACTTTATCAATTATCCTGTAAATAACTGTAAATAGCTGTAAATAAATTTGTTTGTGCTGTCCTCATACAAAGTCCATTCAATCCGAACCCGATAAGCTAAAAAAACGTAACAATATGTTATGTAGTAAGTATTTATACATATGGCTTGTATATATAAATAGTTATCACTTGCGCAATATATCTTTTGATGTCGTTAAAAATATCGTAAAATAAATTAGATTAACTAAGCAAAATAAATCCTGAAAAGAATTAATGGTATAATTTGATAATGTGTCTGTTTTAAAACGGAAGGAGGGTTGTAATGGCTTCTCAGTGTATGGTCCCCTGAGCACTCGAGGGCAGAGGTCAGACTTCAAGCTCCTATGAGGATGCCACACACTTATCACATTCTCTTGCACAACCCCTTTTTACAAGGGGGCACATTAACATACCTCACAGATAGAACACAGAACCACCATGCCTTGACCGGGACTCAAACCAAGGACGTTCAGATCCCGAGGAAGGTGTACTACCTCTGGTTAAGGACCCTAGCAGTATTAGTTTAAATGTAATAGTGGGGCATTTAATAATGTAATAACGTTAGATGTGGTAAATATCTGTAAAAACAAACTTTGCTAAAATGGTTTTTGTAAAATTATGGTGAATTTTTTTTCGAATAAAATAATTAGATGCGAATCACATACTGATTAAAGAAGAATATTTTTAAATCATACTTACTTATAATCTGGTCATTTAAATACAAAAATGCTGAATGCACTTAAATTAACATGTGGTCCGAAAAAATCAGCGATTACAATATTCATTTTACTGTTTATCTATCAATATTTGCCGGCTTTCTGGCACAGAGGAAGCGCGTCCTCCATGTGTTCTGGACGCCCCGGGTTCGAGTCCCGGTTCGGGCATGTTGTTCTCTGTGTTCTATCTGTGAGGTGTGTGAATGTGCTCCCCAGTACAAAGGGGCTGTGCAAGCGCGTTTGTGTGCGTGCTTCATCCTCATACGAGCTACAAGTGAGACTTCTGCCTTCGGGGGTTCAGGAGTCCATACCCTCAAAAGCTACTGCACCCCTCTTTCCGTGGTAAAAAGCGGACACAACATCATCATCATCAAAAAGTAGGACACGGACCTAATACCAGAAACACAAGCCTAATTCATGTTGTTCTGATCTCGGTCCCCTCTTCGGAACGGAAATTGAATATAATTATTCAAATAGTTAAATAATTCCAAATTCTATTTTTTTTTTCAAGAAAGTCATACATATAGATAAGCTTTAGAAAAATCCAAACCATATCGAAATATAAAGTTAGATCCAAATCATTAGAGCAGTTTCCGAGATACATGGTATAAATAATGCAATAATTGTTCGTTTATAGTTATAAAATTTTACATTTTGTTGATCAGTTGATTATATAATTGATCTAATAAGCTATTAATGAACTCAGAGTAAATTACATAAGTGCTTTTTTTTGCTTCAGAACCTTAAGTAAACATTATAATACATTTCACATTTCACAACCAAAATAACAAAAAAAAACTATTAATTTGTTCTATTTCTTTGTATAAAAAATCGTTACGTATTGTTCAAAAATGGATTTAACGTCATTTCAATTTCGAAGTATATATTATATCTCAACTCGACTTGTTGTCTAGTACTAGCCCCACCCTTCGGTTGAGCGACAGGTTGTTCGGCGACCCTGTCAGCTTGATCGACATTCCCTGCCCTGCACGAACGCATGATTGGCATTCCCATTTTAGGATTAGTAATGGCACTAGAAATCTGTCTGGCTCGATTTTTGTGCTTTGATCAACTACTTCGATCTAAGCACGACATCCTGAATTCTGCGTTTTCCCTGTTAGAAAACTGAGATAATTCCTTGAAAGAAGAATATTTATTTCCATTTTGCAATTTCTTCGTAAAATGAAGTAAGTTTTCGATATGTAAAATTTATTTATTTCGTTCAGGAATCGTTTGTTAGGCGTGTTATAATTCTTGGCGCTACCCATCCCAAAATAAAGAATGCATATTTTTACCTTCTAGCTTCTATCTTACATTTTACATGATATGAAATTATTTCATTAATTCTAGTACTTAATTCCATACCAACGCAATAGAAATATGTTTCCATGCTTTAGAAATAGTTGTATAGTTAAAGTGTTTATTCAAATTTAAATGTTATTATGTTAGAACATGATGTTATTTTGAGAACGAAGTTTTTGGCGTCAACAAAAATCCCTAGGCGAAAAATTGAAATTTTATAATCTACACGAGGATCTCGAAAATTCAGCTTTCAATAATGCGCTGCCATTTGCGTTTACAAACGCTCTGATTATAAAAAATAAGTTAATGACTTAAGCAAATAAATCCTAGAAAAATGTCATTTTATGCACATGATTATATGAAATGAAATAAATGGGAAATGGGATTTTTTTTTTCAAATTGTAAATGCGAGGCAAAGTCTTTTTGGATCGTTTGCAATACTAAAGTGACTCGTTCAATGAAACGATTAAGATGAATAAAAATGTGATTCAACTCTTTCAACCTCGTAGTGCTTGGCCGTTCAAGGAATTATGTTCTGACATGATACATTGAAATATATACAGAAGATTTCATTTTAATCTTTTTTAAATTTGAATCTAAAGTAAGACACTATGCTAAAAAGTCGATTTTTTTGTCATTTTATGATTTTTTTCAAACATTATTAATGTTTAAACAAGTTTCTGTATAAAGTCATTAAAATTTTGTTATTAATATTTTTTGTTGGGAAATTACATTATATTTTATACGCTTATGCATACGTTTATATATGTTTTAATGATACTTTACATCTTCAGATGCTGCTTACTGATTCTTTGTGAGAATTTTATCCCTAAATTAAAATGTAATGTTTTTTTTTTTTTTGCTCAAATTTGGATAATGACTGAAAAATAAGTAATCTAGGGCACTTACGTATTATACCGTCCAACTTTGACACCAAATTTGAAGTTATCGCCAATAAGTTGCTAAACCGCCAATTAAGGCAATCGGGAAATAATGTATTCCGATGATCTTTCTCTCCAAATTTAAATCCATCGCCAAAAAGTTGGTGATCGTTGGCAAAGTCGGTATATACGTAAGTACCTAATCTAGTCACTTGGAACTATTTGATGGTTGTTTTATTACTTCAAAATGTTAAAAAAATGGAATATTTTTAGTCCGACACAAATATTTAAAGAATGTATAAAAGTACGTTTTATTTTATATCATGAACCAGATTAAACTTTTGAACTTAAGAAAATTATTAACTAATCATTTGATAAATTTCTAAATTTTTTTTCCAAATTTTAGAAGTTTTTGACCTTTAATTGGTACAATTTGATTCCATTGATGTTCTTCAATATTTTGTACGCTAATTTTCAAAAATTTTATTAATTTTGGACGTTTTTCAAGGAATAATCTGATTAAAAACTTCGTTATACTTAAATATTTCAGATTAAGAATGTAAATATTTATAATATAAAAGCTTTGATATCGTTTGTTAAAGTTGCCTCATGTAAAAATCCACATTATACGTATGTAAAATTTTTAATACATATTTTTCTAAAATATTATTTTACGAAAAACTTATCTATTATCTGCAATTTTACTTTAATTAAAATAAAATAAATCTTTTACAAGAGGAAATTTTAATTGCTTGCAGTTTCTAAATAATTTAAACTATCCCGAACGATTTTTAAGAGTAACAGAGTTATAAATTCCGTTTATTAAGTTGTGAATTATTTTTTGAAATGATTATACAAAATGAAATTAAAAACTATGAATGGTAACTTAAATAAATATTTACAAGTTTAATTATGAGGATAATGATTCCAATAAGGAATTGAATTATGAAGGAAATTTTTACATCATTAATTTTAATCTCCATCCACTTTTAAAGGAAAGTAGCCAAATTTTAAACAGTTTTAAAGTACCGGAAAATCTTAGAATAGTTTTAATAAAATAATTTTGGGAATGAACAAAGTAAGAGAAATCTTATTTAACTGTTGTTTTTACCAAATGTTTGCTTCTTTAAATTCTATTTATAGAAAAACTTTTACATTCTATAAATTTATTGGTTGTACAATACTACGCAAGCTCAAAAGAATATTTTAATAAAAAAAACTAATTATTTTATTAATTATCGTAAAAGAATTATTATTAATTTCCCTATTTCACATTATTTTTGAACAAATTTATGTTTTTATTCTATTATTGTCAAAAGAAAATAGCCGTTTCATTTATTAATAGATTTCATAAACAATCAATTAACTGACAATTAATGAATTACCATAACTGAAACTGCTGATTGATAATATTGAATCTTTTTATATTAGAATTTATTTTTAGGTTTTGATCAATAGTCTAGGGGCTCTTAATATAGACAATCAATAGAACATCATAGAAATTAGTGTTTATGGATTAAATATACAAACAGTTTACAGAACCTATTGTTGTAGTTTCTAAACTAGTAATAATATATTATACTTTAATTAACTCCACAAAAAGAAATTTATGAAAGGAATATATGATGAGAGGAATTCATCACTCATCAATCTGATGATTTAATCGTATATTCATGCGATTTTTAGAAGAATTTCTACTGATGGCTTACATTTAAAACAAGCAACATAAAATTAAAATTAAGCCAATTCCCTACTTAGATAAACAAAGAAAAGTGTTGTTTTAGTTACATTTTATTTATTTATTACAATTAACTTAAATGACAGAATCCCAATATTAAATGACAAACCAGAAAGTGAATTTCCTTGCAATTTTCGATTCTCCTTCTCGAATTTAAATATCATTAAGGCGACCAGGGACTTTTAAAATGACTTTTTTGTAATTTTCACTTTTGCAATTTGAAATTTTACAGGTATTAAGAGCAACACTACAGGAGATGACACACGAAATGCTAAAGAATTATATTCATTTATTTATGAATTGGGGGAAGGATGTAATATAATATTTAATAGCAACGAATAACGTCAATGAAAAATGTTCTAGACGCTCCAAATTTTTTCGAAAGCTCTCCACATTTTATTATTAATTTCTCAAAATTTTTTTCTCTAACTTTTTTTTTAAAAAATCAGTAGTTTTAAGTTATTATATTGGTTAATTTTTATATTTCGTACTCAAACTTCAAGTTTAATCCCAAATTTTGTTTCAAAACGGTTCGAGTAAGTAATAACAAAAAATGGAGCGCTTTCGGACAAATTTGGAGCGCATGGAACATTTATCATTAACTGTATTTATCGCTAATCTTATATTATATTAACACCCCTAACTCATAAATAAATTAACACAATACTTTACAATGTTGTGTGCCATCTCCTAAAGTGTTACTCTTAATGCCTGTAAAATTTCAAATTGCAAAAGTGAAAATTACAAAAAGTCATTTTAAAAGTCCCTGGTCGCCTTAATAGCCTATAACATCAATGTCGCCAAAAGGTTTTTGAAAAAGGATATTTTGCAGCTTTTAAATTTTAATAAAATGCCACTAAAATTCATGTTCTTCCAATGCCGAAATAGGGAATCATAGATAAAATATTTTTCCCTGTAGAACACCAGCACATGTACAAGCACATATTAACTTTTATTATCAGCATCGATTGAAAAGTTTAAAAAAATTCGATACAAGAATCACCATGATTTTTTTTAAAATTGTTTCGACAAAAATATATCCTCCCCCAATTGCCTTTTTACACTTTTTTTTTCATTTTTATTCTCATAATGCATGGCGTTATCTCAAATAAAAACACGAATTTCATTGTATAATATTCATTCCTTAGCGAACTGAAATTCTCAATGTCGGACATCATTCCTTCAAGGGGAAAAAAAAGGGAAAAAATTCTTTCTTCCCAATTTTTCGTCGCGCTTGGGGATTTTTTTTTATTGGCTGTTTGAGGTTAGCCGCTGAATGTTAGACGTGATTAATGCAGTATAAAGACAAATGGATCTGTGACATCAGAGATGGATAAGCTTCACTTTGTTTTTCCCTCTCACCATTGTTTTTTGCAAGTTTTTTTCCCTCGCTGAAGGCCTTTTTCGGTGAAAGGTGCTTCTGTAAGTAACTACGAGTAGTAGGGGAAAAAAACCATAAAAATGTGATATTTCTTGAACATACGAACACTATTCCCGGAGTCTTTCCGGTTGCATTATTCAGTACATCGGCGTGGAATCTCATTGTTTTCGCTTTCTGTTATTTGATTATTCCCTGATTCATCCGCTTGTTAAAATGTATGCGATGCAAGCAATGCGTTGTGTACCTTTTTTTTCCCTTTTTGGATAATCCTTTTGTTCTTGAGTTATGTAATTCTTCAGCAAAGTTAAATGTATCGAAAACATTCTGAAGGGAAAGGGGGGGGGGTTACATGAATCGGAGGGAGAAAGTTCAAGACTCTATCTTTGGTTTTAGTCTTACAAAAGAGGGAATGATGTTGAAATCGGAGATCGGGATAAAATTTAGTAAAATGATAGTTGTTGTTGTTGTTACTTATGGCACTTGCCATGGACAAGTCCCACTGATACATCAGCAGATTTTAAGCCGGATATATACGTCTCTTGTTTTTACAAGTAGCGCCATCTAGGGCCAAGAGTACGATTCAGCTACACACACGTCACAACTCTTTTTAGGGGGAGGACTACATTCATGCAAACTCATTCATACATCTCAGATCGTAATTTAGACCTGGAGCAGAGAACGATCACCTCTGGACCAGTACCCCCAGTGATATTACTCTAGATATTGAAGACTTTGAGACCATGGACAGATTTAACGAGCGCCAATCGCCACACACTCGGGGAATCTTTTGGCCGATGAGCTTCAAACCCGTAACCTAAGGAGTAAGAGTCCAAAGCTCTACCAGCCAGGCCATACCGGCCCATAATGATAGTATACACTTAAAATGTTCATTTATGAAATTATTAAAACAGAATGGTCAGTCCATTTCGAGAAAAAGATCATCAAACTTTTCGTAAAGCTTAAATACTGATAACTTGACTCCCGATCGGATGGTCCCAATGGTGTGGTTGTCTACTCTCGTAAGTGGAAGGTTAGGGAATTTTAATTCTTTTTTAATAATTTTTATTCCATTTAAAATTTATGATTACTTTTAATTAATATATTTGAATTTTTTATCCCAAAATATTTATTATCTAAATACAAAATAAGAAAATTAAAATTTTAAAAGAAGAATTATAAATAGAGATGTATTTTTAAATAATAAGATTATTTAAATTTAATTAACGATTTATAATTTCAAATTGAATAAAAATTATTAAAAATTTCTGCCAGGTTCGAAACTTGACCTTCCGCTTATGAAACGGTTACCTAGACAACCACGCCAATGGAATCATTCGATCGGGAACCAGTTTATCAGCACATAAGCTTTACCAAATGTTTGAGGACCATTTTCTCGAAATTGACTGGCCATTTCGTTTTAATATTTTCATGAACGAGGATTCTAAATGTATGCTACCATATACTAAATCTCATCACGATCTCAGATTCCAAACCCATGCCGTCTCTTTGTTAGCAAGCATTATTTATCTCCCCAGCTGCTAATCTCTCAATTTCCACGGGTTAACAATGTTTTACGTTTTTAGCGTAGCGGGTTCGGATTGAATGGACTTTATTTGAGGACAGCACAAACAAATTTATTTACAGCTATTTACAGGTATTTAAAAGATGACTTGATAAAGTAGAACTTCAGGTAAACACAATCCATCAGTCAACAGTCACTAACAGCGTAAATGTAAGCCTTACGCACAATAAACACAGACTGCAAAACAGCTATCGCACAGCACAGCATAGCAAACAGTAAATCACAGCAAGCTCAATAATACAACGCTAACAGCAAACATAAACACAGCTCACTAATAACAAGCAGGAAAAGTAATCCGCTAGTCCAGCGAGGCGCTTCTCTTCCGAGAGAGAGAAACTGCCGAATGCGGCAGTCCGTCCCTTATATAGCCGGGCGAGGGAGACGTGAAGCTTCGAAAACCACCGCGAGTGATCCAGACTATACCTTTTGCCAAACCAACCCGGCTGGCGCCAAGCTCTTCGACGCCGTCGCCAATCGTTCCCCTTTCTGTGCGTTTCAGCGACGCTCACCCGCTTGTAACAAATGAATCTATTTTCTATTGTATCTCGCGTTTTTACCAGTTTAGATTGTTTACTATTACAATATCATATTGTTATCGTGTAACATATAGTATCAGTTCAATTCTTTTGAAAAATATTTGAACTTTTTCGAAAACATCTAATCTAAATAGTGATTTGATAAAATTACTCAATCAGAGAGCTAAAAAAAAACGAAAATGGTTACTTCTTGATTTACTCGACGCTTAACTTAGCATTTTCTTGAAGATCCCTTATTTCTAGCTACCTATGCTTTCTTTGAGCGCGTAGAAGGAGTCTAAAGAAGAATACACTACGAATGTCTAGTTTCTCTCATCCACCCCAATTGAAATATATAGGAACACTATACGACTTGCTTTATGTTTCATAAAATAGGGATCGCGGTAGTCTAAAAGTAAGGTTTTGAAGCTTTGGAGTTGGAGAGTTTCAGGTCCGAGTCCCGATTCAACTGAAAAACCTCCGAGTAACTCGGTCTAGTACACGTTAAATCCGTCAGGACCAAGCGTTCTCTCACTGGTATGATAGTTTGATAAGGGGAGTTCCAGCTCAGATGCCATCCACTTCATATGATCATGATTTACAATTACATGGTCAATCTCAAAATAGCTCTAGTGTTAATTTAATGTGTGACGTGAATAAAGGTAAAGTGTTTCATAAAATAGCCTATTCTTTCCACAGATTGGGTCAAAAATTTCACTCTTATCTATAATTTTAGTCGTAGGACTGCATGCAAAATTTTATTTAATTAAGTCAATTCGTTTTTTGAATTACTGCGTTCCTGCGTGAATATGCAATTAAAGGTTTAGGAAGATAGAGTGGGATTCTTAACCTCTGGGCATTAGAAATAGTTGAAAGAAAAATTGTTAATCCTTACAATATAAACCTATTTTGTAGATTTTAAGATTATTGATAAATATTAAAGCCTAATAAATAAATAATATGCAAATTATCCGTTTATATATGCAGACAATTATCCGTTTAGGATAGATTAGATTCTCAGTTTAGTATACGTCTATAATTCTGATAAATCCGAAATCAAATTTCATTCATATAGATCTTTGCGTTTTTGAAAAACCTTATTCATGTCCTTTTGAATAAATAGATAGACATGCTTTCTTTCTATAAATTTCTTCGAGGTTTAATAACAAGATTGTGGTTGGAATTACATAATAAATTTAACTAAATTTTTGAATTATCGTGATCATAAATAAACAGACATCATTCAAACAATGTATTTTTCCAACTCGCAGATCTATAAATTAAGAGATTCATCAAAATCTTAAAGCCGAATTTTCTACCAATTTCAATACATTATACAACTCATATAAGAGACAGCAAAACCTAATTGAAGGGTGTAGGTTTTATAATAAACAATGACTCGATGCGAAGGAGATGACTGATGTATTTTTCGTTTTCTCCCTCCACCATTTTTTTAATATTTTTTACATTTACATTTTTTGCAATCCACCAAGAAATCAACTTGACCTATATATCAAAGCTAGCCTGAAGACTTCAAGAGATATTTTAGCGTTTTAAAAACGCCTTTTCCCAGAAAAATCTATTTTAATCACATGTTTAAACAAAATCGAAAATCCGGTACTCACGTATAATACCGTCTTCGCCAACGATCACCAACGGTTTAGTAACTTTTTGTCGACGGATGTAAATTTGGCGATAAAGATCAATGGATAACACCAATACCAGATTGCCATAATTGGCGGTTTAGCAACTGATTGGCGTTAACTTCACATTTCGCGATAAAGTTGGACGGTATAATATGTAAGTACCGAATATTCCATTGAATTGAGCTAGTTATTATTAATTAAGTATTGAAAATATTGAAGCAGCATAATATTATTTAAAATGCATACACTAGCATATCGCAAACTGACTCCTCCGACTGGCCGGAAGAAAAGCGAAAAACTTTGAATGACTTGACAGCCGCAGTAGTAATACTGGTCGAAACTATAATTGAGTCCAAAGTATCATCACCAGCCACGGTGCAACCCTTCCCTAGGGAAATACGTTCCATCAACGATGGGTGGGGCCAGACCACCATATCCATAATGTTAGTATCGTATATCTCGTATATCCATAATGTTAGCAAGAACCAACCACCATGCCGGAAGCTTTTAATCCTCAAATATGAGGAACCCTGCTCCCAAAGGTACACTACATCTATACATAATATAAAACGAAGTGTCCTGAAAGCGTTTGTATGTTTGAACTACAAAAACTCGCCAATTAGATGATGAATATTGAAGATAATAATATTTTTTGTGCAGCATTTTTTGGGGAAGGTTTCAGTACATTAACGTCACGTCAAATGAAAAAAAAAGAGTTTTATAATTGTGATTTTAATTTTCACTAATTTGTGCCTGCGCGAATATCCCAAATTGCGCGAGTGCAAATAGCAAGAGCTGTGATGTATATGTTGTTCATTTACTTGTTTACTTCTTATTATAATCAGCGAGGCAAATTATGCACAAAAGAAGGAAATCCATTCTTGACGAGAGCACATTAATTGTCAAAAAGCTTCGTTTTTGGCGCGATAAGGAGAATGAAGTGGAAAGAAACGTTCGGTTAACGATCATAAATAAATAATATGCATACTTAGAGAAGAAGGGCCTTTTGAAGAGCGAAATAATTGTCTCTCTTTAAATCGCACTGCAACTGAATTGCGGAGACAGAATGAATCTCCTGAGAAGCGAAATGATTGCCTGTGTTTTGTCTACGGTAATATCATTTTTTTTTTCCTTTTTAACAGTCTAAATATTTCTGAATGTGGGCTGTAAAAAATTGTTTTGTGGTCATTTTTGATAGTTTCTAAATATATTTTAAGGTTTGCTTGATGTTGCGTAACATATCCATGTCATATCGATTGGAGGCTAGACTTAAGTTTAAAGCTAATTTTTCTTCTTGGATGCTATGTTGCGGGCAACGCCGTGCGGGTACTGCAGGCTGCATATTAAAGTTCAAACTTCTAGAGAATTACAAAAGCAATGGAAAATATATTTTATATTATTCCAAGTTTAAATAGGTGAACTCAAACATCCGCAAAATAAATAAAATTACTCGAGAAAAAAGAATTTTATGATAAATTTTAATTTTTATTGCAATTTTTTTTGAATTAAATGTTGAAAAATATGTAATTAAATGAAATTCCTAATTAATATGTAGAAATAGAATGTAATTAAAAGCAAAAGGATGCAAACTCTGCAATATTAATTTCTGCAAAAGGAATTTATATTGTTCGGACGTAATTATTTACATATTTTGGCTGAAATTTATTCATGAGATAAATCTGGTTTGTGTTAAAAGGCCATTAGCCTCGTGTCATTTAAACCATTTAATGGTTTACTCTAAGCTCGAACCTATATTCAGTGCAGTAAACGAGGAACTGAAATTGGTATATTTTATAATAAATTAAATTAGACAGATAAACATTAATTTCTACTAATAACGAAGTTTGGGTATCTGTGAAATAATGAATTATGGAAATACACTGCGCAAAATTATTCGGTACGGAAATGTACAAAAGGTAGTATAAATCAGTCAATAAATTATACCAGTAATTAATTTAAAAGACTCAGCATATGCATCTGTCAATTAAAAAATAAACAAGGGACAGTAAATTCTTTGAGAAAAATTATAAGCATTGATTTGTTTAGATTATCTCAGAGTTTTCCAATCATTTGAATCTAGAGTTATATATACTTCTTTCTAATACCAGCCCTCGAGTTTGAATAGCCAAGAAACCCAGATATATCGCCAAGCTGATGCCAAAATCTCGCCAAAACTTGTACCATTTTATAGACAGTTTCATGGCATAGGGATTAGTTAATTCTCAGCACTATTTTTATAAGTGCCAAATTTTAAGTATCGATCTCAAAGACGTGCTTTTTCGATGTTCATTTATTAATATCAGATTTCTCATTTTTCTAGTTTAAATTATAGGTCACATAAAGAGAAAAACTTATCTTCAGCTTAAAATGTTATACATCGAAATTACTTTTCATCAATATTAACTTGACATATTGGCAACAAACATTTCTTTTTGCAAATAAGTTCTACATTCTCTAGTAATGATAGAATAGTCAACAAAGTTCCCAAGATTAACGCTAAGCTGTTGATCATTTCTTTGAATCTGTTGTTGTTTCTTATGACACTCGCCATGGACAAGCCCCGCTGATACATAAGCAGATTTTAAGCCGAAGATATACACCTCTTGTTTTACAGGTAGCGCCATCTAGGGCCAGGAGTACGACTTAGTCACGACTCTTTTTAGGGGACGGACTTAATTCATGCATATACATTCACTCATCTCAGATCGTAATTTAGACCTGGAACAGAGAACGATCACCTCTGACCCAGTACCCCCAGTGGTATTACTCTCGACATGGAGGATTTTGCAGCCATGACAGATTTATCGAGCGCCAGCCACCACACACTCGGGGAATCTTTTGGCCAATGAGTTTAGAACTCCTAATCTTAGGAATACGATGATACATCAGCAAATTTTAAGCCCGAGATATACGTCTCTTGTTTTACAAGTAGCGCCATCTAGGGCCAAGCGTACGACTCAGCTAAGTCCAACGCTCTACCAACCAGGCTATCCCGAACTTCGTTGAATCTACAAAATATGATGAAAAGATAAAGAACCAATTAACTTTAAAAGTGTAATTGACGATTTCAATTTAGACCATGAATTCTTTGGAGTACCATACATTCAATTTGCGTTGTTCTGTGTTTGACAATTAAAAATCATAAAAATTTCGCCCAAAAATTTTATCTTTAGCCCAGTAAAGACCTAATATAATTGTGTTAACATTAACATAATTGTGTTAAACATTTCGTAAATTCTATTTTGCTATGAATGTAAACTAAGGTTCATTGAATATTTTTATCTGAATTACTGAGAAAAGATTTAAATTCTTATAGATGAATTCCAATCAATTCTCTAACATATTGAGTTTACATTAGATGACTTACAAAACTTTTAAAAAAATTTTAAGCAATCAAATATTTTAGCCCTATTTTAGAGAGGATAAATGTGAGTTTTATGCGAAAATAGCCTTTGACAGAAAGAAAATCTTTACTGCCATTGAATGTAGTCTGAAGTTGATTTCGAAAGATTAACCCCTTAACCGGTTTGCCCGTACGCCGTACGTGCATCGATTTATCGAATTTTGATAGTTGTATACAAAAAATAAATCATTCATAACATTTGTAATTCAATATTCAAATGACTTCGAATACGTAGCTAAGCCAAGTATTCGATGGATTTCCATTTGAATCAAAATAAGAAAATACCCCCAAAGTAGAAGGTGTCATCTTATTAGATAGTAAGGAAAATAAACCAGTTAAGGGGTTAAGATAAATGCGTACTACAATCGAGCTTGTTGCGCATTTGTATACAGGATTAATTTTAATGGGTTATTATTCTTGAATTTACTGAATCACCTAAGTTAAGATTATGTAAATGCTTAAACAGGCTTTATAACCCTTTACTAAGTACTTTATTTTTCATTGACTCTATAAATTTATCTTTTAAAAGACAGCAGGTTGCATTATTAATGTTAACTTTGTTATTCTACATACAAGCAGATCTCTTTAATTGAAAATAACTTTTAATTGCATATATTTTACATATTCTTGAAGTACAAATTATTTACTATTTACACCATATATGACATTTTTTACCGTAAGGCCACTTAATTTATTATTTGCTATAATTATAACTATTCCACCAATTAAGTTTACTATGCATATTTGCAAAATAAAGCACATTTTGAAAGCTAATATTTGCATTCAATATAGAATCCATAAATTTTAACGGAACAGTGTTGCTTCTAAGAACATCATAACAAAAATAAGCATCTTTTATTAACTTATTTCCTAACAAATTAGCAGCATAAGCAATTAGGGATGCTGTTTAACTTTCTTCTTGTTGTTGTTACTTATGTTACTTGCCATGAACAAGCCCCGCTGATACATAAGCAGATTTTAAACCGGAGATATACGTCTCTTGTTTTACAAGTAGCGCCAACTAGGGCCAAGAGTATGACTTAGATACATACTCTTGGCCCTAGTTGGCCAAGAGTATGTATCTAAGTCATACTCACCACATTTCTTTTTACGGTGTGGACAACATTCATGCATATTCATTCATTCATCTCAGATCGTAATTTAGACCTGGAACAGAGGACGATCACCTCTGACCCAGTACCCCCAGTGGTATTACTCTCGGTATGGAGGACTTTGCGACCACGAACAGAATTAACGAGCGTCAGCCGCCACACACTCGGGGAATCTTTTGGTTGGTGAGCTTCGAACCCGTAACCTAAGGAGTACGAGTCCAACGCTCTACCAACCAGGCTATCTCGACTCAACTTTCTTGTCTAAGGAGTATGCAGAAAGTGTTGTAATGGTTTAAAAAAAGTTGATTGAATTTGGTGAATCTCCAGGTTTTATACCGTCATGAATTCGAAAAATACATTTTTAGGAAATGTTCGTCTGTCTGTCTGTCTGTCTGTGATAAAAATAACTCAAGCACGTTTTGAGCAAGACGGTGGAAATTCAGTATAGGGTCTACACAAATGTGCAGATTTCTATTAACTCTTGTGTAAAATCAAATCTGATGGTCTGTCTGTCCAGATGTCCGAATATAAGTTGTAACGATAATTACAAAATGTAAAGTTGGTTAGATAAAATTCGGTACATAGATATAACATATGTCATATTTTAAGCGAAATCTGCCAATGAATTAACAGTTAGTCTTTCTGTAATTTCAGAAGCATGTAAACACGATATTTCAAAAACGGAATGATTTATATCTCTCCGGGAAGAGTTGTTCTGTGTTCTATCTGCGAGGTGTGTGAATATGATCCCCCCGTTAAAAAGGGGTTGAGCAAGCGAATGTGATGCAGGAAGTAGCTAAATTCGGCGCTACTGAAAAACAAGAGACGCTCAATCGACTTAAAATCCTTGGAGGCCAGCAAGTGCCATTGGCGGCAACAACAACAACCTAAAATATATCGGTCTCTATATAATTTCGAGCAAAATTGTTCACAGAAAGTATGTCAGCTAGGCTGTCTGAATATACGTTAATTCGATAACCATAAAATGATGAAAGCTTAATGAATAAAATTTGATACATCAATTTAACATCTATAATGTAGACATTTGTCAAATTCCAAGACAAATCCAATAACAGTCTATTCGATTGTTTTTTCTGAAATATATAAGCATGGTAATTAAAAACCGCAGTGACTCAAATATACGAAATTTGGTATGGAATTTTCTAATTATAGATGCAGGGTTTTTTTTTTTCATTTAGTAAGGAAAGAATCAGAATTAAAACGCAAATTAGATTTTAAGATATGGTTAACTGTATATCAGTGATTAATCGCCAAACCCTCACCAAAGATGACATGTATGATCCAGAAAAATTGCTGAATTTGCGCCAAAAGTTAATATTTCATAACTGCCATGGAAGACATTCTCTGAAATAACATATTTGTTATAGATTGTGCTAGAAAGTTTTTTGAAGAACCTTACCTCTGGTTACTATTGGCTTGAAATTATCGATTTGGCATACTTTGGCAGAGTAGATATACATTACAACAGCAGCTATTTTGTTTATTGCATTGCATTGGGGACACTGAAATTCATGGAGAAGAGGGTGCTTTGGCTTCTAGATTTTAGTTATAACATTGATTCGAAATAAAAATATTAAACTAATTTTAATTAATCGCGTGTATAATTATAAAAATAATATTTAATTAATGACTGATAAATAAATAAATTGATGACTGATTGAAAATAATTGAATTAAGGATTGATAAACAATTTTTTTTTCAGATTCCTAATATTTTACCATACAATTAACTTCTCTAAAGACTTTATTAGTTAAATACAAATTTCAAAACTCGTGATAATAATTAGGTATGAACAGAGAACTACATGTTTAACAAGAGGTTAGTTCCCATTTTTTCTTCGAAATTATGAAGAAAAAAAAAGAAATACAATTTAATATTAAACTTCGGTTCAACAATCGAACCGATCCCTTCAATTATTTCACTAAGAACAGAAATGAAGAACCCCTTTATTCAGAACCATTGTTTTGGAACAAAAGATCCTAGAATACGATCTTTGATAATTGGAATACCTTGTGGGACATTTCAGCCAATTATTGCGAATTCTCACAAAAAATACTTTTCTTCCTACTTCTCGTGTGTTAAGTACGACAAGAGAACGCTAATGAGATAATTTTTTACAAAGTTTTTTTGTTCCATTTTTGCGCCAAATGTCAAAGGATACGATGATAAATTATTCAGTCTGTATCGAGATTCGGAATTGTTAATATGTTTTTAATAGAGTAAGCATCTTCTGTAAAGAAATTGAAGAAAAAAAAGAGCTGATAAAGAACCTTGTTACAGAAAATTGATTGAATTTCTTTCAATCAAAGGTTTGATAGTTCACCTGATAGTTTAGGAGTGATTGGTTAGAGGCAAGAACTAATTGAATAAATTAACATTTGTTAGCAAGGTATTAAATGATTATTTACTAAATATCACATTAGTTTCCTTAATTATCTTCATAAATTAGTAGAGTTAGGATTCATACATAATCAGAAAAAAATTTTTGGTTAATAAAAGAAATCCTTTATAAGATACTTACTGTCGAAATCGATTAATATAACTTGTCGGTTGTAAAGGCGACCAAAAAGCACCAAGAAAAAATGTCGTCAATTTGGAGATTTCAATTGTCAATCTATACGACATGCGATTCGAACGTTCAAAATTGTTCATAATATATAATAATGCATTTGAATATATTTTTATAATTTCGCAAAAATTTTTTGGCGCTTTTTTGACCACCGTTAAAACTGAATTGTACCAAAAATACCATATAGTTGTGGAGAATTCGATCAAACTGATCATTAGTGTGCCCCTGAGTTTGTCGCCAATATGGCAACCCAACGGAACGCTCTTCTAGCAACCCTAACGATGTTTTGTTTACTATTTTTTAACAATGCTTGAGTTGAACATAAACTACGACTATTTTGGGAAAAATATTATATTAAAAGTAATAAAAAATATCGATAAGAGATTTTAGTTTTGCTCTTTATTATAATTAAAAGCTTTTTTACAACTATTAAGACACTGCAATTTTATTTATAATGTGAACACAAACTTTATTCTTTTCTTAATTTTTAATTGTGCATAAGAGCTTTAAAAAATCTTCAGAATTCGTATTTAATGAAATCGTCTGTATTCTTATTTTAGAAGTCTGATGCAATGGAATTCTTCGCAGTTCTGAAAATTCTTTTTTCCTCAAACGATTTGTATCCTCGAAAATTTATGTCGGTAATTGTGCAAGAATAGTAAAAAGAAAGACAGTATTTCGAATCAGCAGAATAGATAAAGGGTGAGTGGAATATATATATATATTATGGGCTGATGAATTTAGGAAATAATGATTGTTTGAAATTTTGTATGGAGAATGGTTCAATTACTTCTTCCTGTTCCTTTGATTATGCAGTGTTTCTGTTATTCACACAGTCCTTGTGTTCAATGTGCAAACGAAGTTGCTAGGTTCCCGCTCCCGTGGCTAGCGAAGCCGTAGGATGGTTTTTTTTAGTTAAAAAATAATTTTCTGTGCCTTCAGCTGCAAGAGGCATCGCATGCTCTATCTTTTGCTCTGTTGCCAACAGACCGGTTTCTCCGGTCTGAAAAAACAATATTTATCTGTAAAAAAATCATAATTATATTGCAAAAAGTGGTAATCGTAACTATTCCATAGAAGTGTTTGTTTACTTTGTCCGCCATCTTTATTGGTGACTTGGCATCCTTGGCGCTGCGAGGGGTACACTAAACATCCCTTTTACCGATAATTCTATTACTAATAGTTCATATTTTTTTTTGCTTTAGTTTATACCTCACTGAGGATCAATACGAGTTAACGATATTAAAAGTACTTACATCCCATTTTGAAGTAACACAATCGCAATGATTGGAAGGACATCGTAATTTTGAAATGCATTCAGATAGCAGGGCTAGGACACCATTCGGAAATCTACTGCAATATACTAGCCGGAGAAGTTCGATATAAAGTTGGATTTAATGTTCAGAAAATTCAACTGCGTCGTCAATAGTCACTGAAATCATTGATTTAATATCCTTTCAGCATACATTAAATACATTAAACAAAATATAATTTATAAATCGCTTTTTCGCCTATAAGCTAATTCAATCAAACATTCAAACTTATTTTCAGGCGTAAGCAAAAACTCGCAGAATAATAAAGAATTCCGGGTACTTTTCCTTTAGCCCGGAGTCAGAGGAAAATCACCAAAATATTTTGGTGGAATTCTTTATTATTCGGTGATTTTTCACTTTAAAAGAGCTGTAAGAAATTTGGCGAGATTCTACATTGGCGATTTTTTTGCTGGTTCCCGGCTAACTGAAAACTATTGAATTCCGCCAAATAATGTAGAATTCCGTTGATTGTTTTGTCATTTCGTTTCGCGTGGCGACTCGGTTCACGTTTGGTTCACAATTGGCAACATTTGCGCCTGTCTAACGAAAAAAAAAACCCTTGATTTTTTAAATAATTATTTGAATTTGGTAATAGACATTATTTTGGCCACTGGTGTTGCTTTCATCCTTAGCAATATGAAAGAGTTCGAAAGTAAGATTTCATTAGAGTAAGATTTCAACCGTATTTATAACATAGAACGAGTTTACAATCTTTGCTTCAGAGTTTGTTCACAATTTATGTATACATGATTTATTTATTATATTGAATAAATAAGATGGAATAAAAATTTAAATACAATTTCTTAAGCATGATAATATAAATAGACATCATTCAATAAACGTGATAATAAGAATAGACATCATTCAATAAACATGATAATATGAATAGACATCATTCAATAAACATGATAATATGAATAGACATCATTCAATAAACATGATAATATGAATAGACATCATTCAATAAACATGATACTATGGAATAGACATCATTCAATAAACATGATACTATGGAATAGACATCATTCCAAAATCCTCTACATTTATCTTTGAAAATGTATTTAGACTAAATTTATTTTTGGGTGTCTGGAAAATTAACTTAACTAAACAAATATGTTCATTTAAAATAATAATCTTCAATACTTAAGACTTTTCAAGAAATACCTCGAAAGAATACCAATTTCGCTTTGTGAATTATTTCTCGCGGTTTCCTCAATAATAGTTTTCAAGAGTTTCCACATACTTTAAAATATCGTCATTTAGATTAATGGACTATGAAATACTTTCATTACGGAGAATAGTCTTAAATTTATGAGAATTTCAATAAAATTTGGCACATCCCTACTCAAATTAAGTTAATGACAATTAAAATTTAAATTGTGCTCTGAACTTTTATCTCTAACTACTTAATTTTAGTTGACGAAAAGTTGTGAACTAGCTTTAAAATCTTCGTATTTATGACAATTTTCGTTTATTTTCTCACATAGAATACTTATTACCGATTTTGGTTACAAAATATACATAAAAAATTGTTTCAATAACAGAAATTAAAGTTTGGCTACCTTTGCACGTGGTATAAATGGCCATACCTTAGAAGAGATGAATTTAAAAAGAGCTAATTATAAAAAAATTACAAATTTTCATTGATCTATGAACACAAATGTTTCAGTGAAATTGTCTAAATGCACTGTAAAATAAGAAAAGATAATTGTAATTTTACATTAAATATTATCATCATATTTATAGATGTGTATCAAAATATGAACCCAAATCTAATGGCCTACTATATGTGCCTATGAGCCAGCAATAAATCGGATACATGACAAGTTAGGTGAACAAAATTTGGGATATGATTTTTGTTGCACACGTGCGAAAAAGTTTGAACTTTATTCTTTATCGAATAGAATTTTTACTCCCTATCTTAATTTTTGAATACAAAAACTCAAAACACCAGCATGACATAAATAAAATTAGTTATATAATTATGATGTTAATTACAATCAATGATAAAAATTATAAGATTGGATTTTAAAGTATTGCACACCAACAATAAAATCTGTAATAAGCAATAACATAATTTAAAAGCAAGAATTTGAAAAAACAATATTTTAAACACCTGCGTTTAATTTAAATTATTTTATGTTAGCAAAGATGAGATTTTATTGTATTCTAATGTATTATGATTCTGATAGTTTGTTCAGTTGTATACCTTGACATCGATACAACAATTTAATATTTTCAGAACTAATTTATCTTTTATTCAAATAATTTCAGCTATAATTTTATTTTCATGAGAGCAACATCATCTAACATTAAATTTCAGAAAAAGCTCTGTTTTAAGATTCTACTGTATTCATAATAACATAGAATGAATAGAGTAGAAATGAAAAGAATGAAGTAGAAATAGAAAGAATAGAGTAGAAATAGTAAAAATTAAAATTAAATTTAACTAAACAGAAAATTTAATAAACGTATAAACTAAAACATCTTTTAAGTTGATTTCTATAGGAAAACAACCTATTACAATAGTTCTCCTGACTCAAATTTAGGAAAACTTTTACACTTCACCGGGCAAAATCTTCACCGATTTTGTCTCTAGAAACCAAACCACCCTTCTCTCATATATATATATATATAATATATGATATGCGTATAACGCTTTCTCCATGCTATTATGTGAACAATATAGCTGCAGTAATTTCATTTGTATTGTTAGGTTTTTAGCGTAGCGGGTTCGGATTGAATGGACTTTATTTGAGGTCATCACAAACAAATTTATTTACAGCTATTTACAGGTATATACAGGATGATTTGAAAAAGTAAAACTTCAGAAAACACAACCCAGCAATAATCAGTTACTTACAGCGAAATGTAAGCCTTACGCACAATAAACACAGACTGCAAAACATCTATCGTATAGCACAGCGAACAGTAAATAACAGCGAGCTCAATATATACAATGTAAATAGCAAACGTAAACACAGCTCACTAATAACAAACAAGAAAAGTAATCCGCTAGTTCAGCGAGACGCTTCTCTTCCGAGAGGGGAAAAACACTAACTCTCTAACTAACTGCCAAGTTACGGTAACCTGCCCCTTATATAGCCGACTGAGAGCGGGCCCAAAAGCACGAGAAGCAACGCTCCGCTTCTTGAAGGATCCAGACTATTCCTTTCGCCAAACCAACCCGGCTGAAGCGAAGCTCCTCGCCAAACGTCGCCAACTTCGGTTCGTTTTTGCAGCTCCCGCCCACTTGTAACAGTATTTTAAACAACTTTTGATCTGTTAGAAATGCAGAAATCTCGGATGAGTTTGAAAATGTACTAGCTTGCTCAAAGAAAGTGGAAATGGTGGTGGTAATGGGTTAAAATTTCAATTTCGGCATAATTTCCTTAGTACTGAAGACAGAAAAATAAATCAAATTAGCTCTTCATCAAGATGAACAACTTCTCTATTTAAAGTTTTTTCAATAACTGCAATATCTGTGAATATAAAAGCTAAAAAGTAATTCTGAAGCTCTAATTTCGTCGAAAATTAGATTTATAAAATGATAACTTGGAAGAAAAATAATGCACCTTAGCCTTCCAGGTTGACCAGAGCAATTTTTATACAAAAAATAAACTAGTAAACTTCAAACATACTGGTAATATCATAGGATTACACTATTCAAATCAAATTCAATCGCAATTATTATGAGAAAGAAGGATAATTCCTAAATAAACATTATTAAAAATCAAATTATTAAAAAAAATCATTGAAATTTTAAGTTGTTATTGATTTTTATCAATACTCAACATTATGAAATTTTTAAGCACATATTTTAATTCTTAGTCATGAATTTATTTTAATTTTTAACTTTTGAAAATCTGTCTTTCTAAATAGAGAAAATTAGCAACCTTTAATGTAATTTCACGAGAGGAATATAGAATTCTTAATTCTTATCTAAATATTAAAATTGTCTACTATGATATAAAAGTCAATATATTACATTATTCTTTTTAATATCATTGAATATAATATTCCACTGAAAACCACGATTAGTTTAGCTACATGATAACCTAAAATATTCAATAACTAGCATATTTCTTATCCCAGAAAACGCACAATTTATCCTTGTTATCTTTGCTATTTGTTCTACACAAATAATAAACATGCCGAATTATTACGCAAATAAATACTCCAGCTTGTTCGACGATAATTCTAATGAACTTAAGTAATTCTATATTTGCGCTTTCTAATCGGATTATTATTTAACACTATCGTTTGCTACTGTCTTCCGTTGCCAGATTTATTCTTGGAAAAATAACGAGATGCTTATTCCGCAGAATTCTCGTTGAGGCTTGTTCCCACAAGCGTCAATTAAGTATTCATTAGAAAAATATTCAATCGTCGTTAGGAAAACTAATTTGTTGGTGGCCGGCGAAAGCGAAAATCTTTTCTTTCGGGATTTTCGCAGTTCCCGAGACGTTAAATATCGGCTGCAGGGAAGAATATTTTATTTTCTTTTCAATTATGTTTCCTTTCTAAGAGATGGCAGTCGAAAGAACTTTTGATAAATAAATTGCCACCATTCTTAAGTAATAAGGCTTATAGAAATAAGGTGAATTCAGATAGGATTCGAACTGCAAAATATATCTCTAAGAAATGAATTATTTTCCAAATTATATCTTTCGTATAGATAGATGGATTTAAAGAAGCAATCGTTATACTTTATTTTTCATCATTTTAAAGAAATGATTCAGAGTTTTAGATTTTGTTTAGATTTCTCTATCCAAACTATAGAGAATATAAAGCAGCATATAGATTAGAGGCATAGAATGAAAAAGGAAAATAGTTTGAAAATATTGTGAACTTATATAGTCTTTGAAAGAATTCACTGACATAGCATTATAGTTTTTTGGGGGGGATTTTAAATATATATATATATAAAATATAAAGAAATAATCAATTTTATAAGCTTTGCAAAATATCAAATAAAAAACTCTTTCGAAAAACGATCTAACCCACACACACACACATACACACACACACATGTATTTAAAGAACGCTTGTCATACTACTACTAAAGGGTAGAAGTACTAACAAAATTATCAAAAACCCTACTTAGTAAAAGTAAAAATGAATGAATATAAGAATCCTACCATGAAGACTTTCTCAATTGTTACCCTAAGGCAGGGATTCACACAAAGGTTGTTTTTTAATGAAGAGTCGAACTATTTGTCCGGCAATATTGATCCCTCGTGACCCGAAAAGTCCTTAAAACTGAGGCCTAAGAGATGCACTAACTTTTATAGAATCATGGAAGAATTACAATAGAATATAATCTCACAGGTATGCGAAAATTTGAAAAACAAAATGGCATATGAACTAACTCAATAGATGTTGCTGAGATCCTCTATTTATTTTGAACCAGAATGACATGTGCCTTTATAACTATGAGTTTACACACTTCTGGTACGTTATTTTCTTTGTTTTTTCTTTTCCTTTTTAATTATTGGTTGTAAGTTTTCTTCTGTAGCTTATTTTCGTTTTTGTAACTTTCACTTACTTGAGTAATTATATTCTATTGTAATTCTCGCTTGATTCTGGAAAAAATGATGTATCTCTTAGGCCTCGATTTTAGAGTAATTCGGGGTCAATATTGTTGGTCAAATAATCAGACCGTTCACAGAAAAAAACTTTGATTGAATCCTCTCCAGAGGGTAACTTTTTTGAAAGTCTTCAGGCCGGATTCTTATTTTAATTGTATTCTTTTTTACTTTTAATAACTCGGTTTTTTTACTAATTTGGTATATATATATATATATATAATATAAATTTGTAAGCCGTTTTGTGGCCTAAAAGAAAGAATTGACTTTTGTAATTTTTAAATTTCGCTCCTATTCCATTTCGGGAGGCATATTTTAAGTACCAGAAATTCGGATGAACGGCCGTTCGCTCACCAGAGATACAAGAACGAAAGAGAAAATGAAATATTTATCCCTATGATCATATACTATAAAATTCTAAAAGGGATTTGTTTACATGTCGAATACATGTTGATTTAGGTAAGGGAAAATAGATATTAGCTATTAAAATAATTTGTTTAGATCGACAAATTTTTATCCCTTCCCTCCAAGCTTGGGAAAAACTTTTAAAAAATTTTTTATTTTTATTTTGCATTGATTAAATAAATATGGAATTAAATAAGGAGTTAATAAAATGTGATTCATTTAAGCTGAATTAATATAAAACTTTGAAATTTAATTAAGGTTCATGCATATTTGCTGCAAAGGTTGATAGATTTTGATTAATTGGGTGAATGCGTATTCCCCTCCTTTGCTTTTCCCTTCCTTAATTAATAGTTTAATACTTTTTTTAAAAATATGTTATCTAAAAATTAAGAAAAACGTTTTGAGAAATATGATTAAAAAAACTAATATTACTTGTATCTTAGAACTTGATTACGACTTTTAACAACAAAATATTTTCATTAAATGTTCTCTTATTTTTTTTATCTGAAGGACTTTAATTAAATTCTTTTGACCTTGAAAGACCTTTCGAAAGAACTGGTGCTTTATGCCATGGGATATCGCTTTTTTTTATTATTTTATGTTGATAAAATTTCTGGCACAATTCGCTTTCCCTATCGCCTCATTATCAGAGCACAGGAAAGATATTTTAAGATGAAGCATGAAGTTTCTATCTGGGGGCAGACGAATTTTTAAGGTAATTTATTTTCAAATACTTCTACATCCTGAAATAATCACTTATATTACTATAGATTTAACAAACATATGGCAAATGTCAAATTTCTGTATTTTATTACCCTCGACGAATACGTATTAAAAAATTAATTTAAATTCCTTATATCAATTTTCTCTCTCTATCTTTATATATATATATATATATATTAAATAAAAATTTTAATTTTTCATATAATACTTTTTATTTATCCACTCAAGTTCAGATACATTTTTTAATACTTGTCATGGATAACGATGCTAATATAGTTTTTTCCAATATTAATTCATTAATTACATTAAATAAATTTTTAATACTTTAAATAGAGTTTTAACAGTCTATACAGAAAATTGAAGTCATCAGGCTGTAGTTCAATTGGTAAAAGGCCAGAATGTCATCATTTCATCATGTGAAGATAAAGAATGCTAGTTCAATTCTTGCGAAAATCAATTTTAGGATAATTTATTTATATTAATTGTAATTATTTAATAAAAAGAAAAGAAAAGAAATTTTTTTATTGATCTAAGTAGAAATTGACTTAAAACAATTTTGTGTATAATTTAATTATAGTTAGATTTAATTTCCAATTTCTTAATTAATCCCCATATTAAGAATTCATTTTACTTTTTATTTTAGTGATATTGATAAAATGCTTATGATTTTTATTTTTTATATGGAAAAAAATTAACATAAACCATTTTTTGAAAAAATTAAACCGAATTATTAGTTAGTGATATCTATATATAAGGTAAGTAATTAATACTTTAACGTAGAATAAAAATAATTATATACCTTAATTAATGATTATAATAAATTTTATATTATTTTTAGAATCGATATTTTAAAAATCAAAAAGGTTTATATTTTTTACAAGTTATTTATTTGACGACTATTACTTAATAAATTTGCCTGCATCCATCTTTTATTGCAATAATTACTGACAGTTGCTTATTCAGAAATCCACCACTAGCTCTATTCTAGTATATTCACAAATTAACTATAATTAAATTATATTATATTCGCTAAATTTTAATTCCATATTCTTGGCGCCATATATTTTCAGAGAAACAAATATTGTTGAAATATGTAGTAGTTGACGAGTGAAAAAAAATACTGAACATTTTTAGCGTGTATAATAAATTGGAAAGACAAAACAGAGACAGCTATCACACAAATCCCTGCCGATAAATAAATGTAATAACGCAATAAATAAATAGATAAATGCAGTAGCCCTATAAATAAATAAATGTGTTGTTACTTATGGCACTTTACAAGCTCGCTGACAGATCAGTCAGCGATTTAAGCAGAATTAGCGTCTCTTGTTTTTCAGTAGCGGAAATTAGGGTCAAGAATGCGTTTTAGCTACACACACTTCACAACTATCTTTACAACTATCTTTAGCAACTATCTTTACAACTATCTTTACACAACTATCTTCACAACTATCTTTACATTCATGCATTTTCTTTCATTCATCCAAAGCAGGGTTTCTCAAACTTTTAGACATTGCGACTCCCTTTTTACACTAAGTATTTTGGCAACCCCTCAAAATTTTAACTCTGTCTAAAGTTAAGACAGAGATTTTATAAATTTTACACGTACTCCAAAGTTCGTAGAGTATGTGTCGGGTATTGGCGCCACATCCCTTGGCACGTCATCTCTCTCCTCATTAGTATCACCTCGTCTCGAAACTTTGATTGAACAGTTTGCTGATTACATTCCAGTTAAGGATATGAGTGGGGTTGTGTTGATAGTTAATCCGTTCATTGAGCAAGCCGTAACAAAAGCTGAACTAAGTGCCCTTCATCATGATCAGCTAATAGAGATTTCAAGTGATCAGTCAGCTAAAGTAACTTTTAGCATAGCTTATATCGACCAATTTTGGATACGTATTTAAAAAATACCCAGAACTATTGAACAGCATTAAAAACTTTGATGCCATTTTCTACTCATTAAAACTGTGAACAAGGATTCTCCATAATGATAAAATTAAAAACAAAATCAAGAAATAGTTTGACACTGGAAAATGGCATTGTTTTGTGTATCACAAAACTCATTCCAGACATTAAAAAATTGGTTAATTTCAAACAAGCTCTAGTAGCCCATTAACTAATAGAACACAAAAACCAACTTGTATGTGTATTAAAAGCTTTGCGTGTACCCTTTTTTTAATGAAAACTACAGCAATAAATTAATTTTCTTTGAACTTTTCTTCCACATCTCGTGACCCCACATGGAAACACCCTGCGATACCTTTTGAGCGCGACCCACCTTTTGAGAATCTCTGATCAAGAGAGTGGGTTTTTTTACAGGGTCTGGAACAGAGAACGATCACCTCTAAACCAGTACTCCCTATGGTATTACTCTCAACATGGAGGACTTTGTGACCACCACAGATTTAACGTGTGTCAGCCACGGCTGGTGGGTTGGGTACAAACCATGTTACCCCGGCTTATATATATAAAAATATAGTAAGTGTATAAATAAATGTTACTAGTACTAAAAATACTACTTGCCAATAAATAAATGTAGTATGAAACTGTATAATGGATTTCTAAGGAAAATTAAATAATTAGAAATAGAACGTTTGCATTATTATGTAGCAAACTTTTATTCTGAACTCTAGTTTCTATCACGTACAAGAAGGCATTTTTTTTCAATTCCAAACATTACGTTTTATTATTCGAAAAATCAAATAAAACTGAGAAGCATTGTCTTTCGAATTTTGCCAGATACTTTCAGAAATCATTTTTTTGTTGTAGATACATTTCTAATCAACATTAGATATCGGTACACTTTTATAATAAAATTATAAAGAGTTCCTGTGTATTTTCCCAACAGAATTAATAAACTATACTTAACTTTTATCGAACGTCTGATAACATCCCTTTCAGTAATTCTGCGAATCTGTTTCCATTTATATTTACAAGATTAGTTTAGTTAATAAGGTTATACAAAACAAGTTATTATAGTGTCTTTAATTCAAGGAAAGATACAATTATAATTTGTTCTGCTTTAAGCGCACAATTCCAATAATATATTTGCTGAAATATTCCATATATAAATTCCCTATCTTGTCCCAGAAAAATCTAACTAGTTCCGTATTTACTTCTAATCAAATTATTATTTAACAATGGTTTGTCGCAGTCTCTATTTATTTATTTACTTAACCGGCAAAACTGATACTGTGTGGAATTTTTCCGAGGCTTGTTCCCTCAAGCATTGTTAAGAATTCATTAGAAAAATATTTAGTTGTCGTAAGGAAAATTAATTTGTCAATAACTAACGAAAGTGAAAATCTTTTACTCTGAGGTTTTTACAGTTTCAAATGTGTTAAACATTTGCATAAATATAATTTTTTTCACACTTGCTTAAATGTAATTTTTTTTATTTTACATTTAAGCAAGTGTGCTTAATGTAATTTTATTTGCTTAAATGTAGTTTTTTTAAACACTTGTTTAAATGTAATTTTTTTAAACACTTGCTTAAATGTAATTTTTTTTAATGTTTGCTTAAATGCAATTTTTTAAAACACTTGCTTAAATGTAATTTTTTAAACACTTGCTTAAATGTAACTTTTTAAAAAACTTGCTTAAATATAATTTTTTAAATCGCTTGCTTAAATATAATTTTTAAAAACCCTTGCTTAAATGTAAATTTTTTAAAGAATTGCTTAAATGTAATTTTTTAAACACTTGCTTAAATATAAGTTTTTAAACACTTGTTTAAATGTAAGATTTTTAACATTTGCTATCATGTAAGTTTTTTAACATTTGCTTAAATATAAGTTTTTATACATTTGCTTAAATGTAAATTTTTAAATACTTGCTTGAATGTAATCTTTTAATAAAATTTCTTAAATGTAATTTTTTTAATATTTGCTTAAAAGTAATTTTGTAATTTTCATTGGTGCTTCTTTTTGAGGCCAACAATATTGAAAATTATCGATATGTACATAAAAGTTGGAACGTTTTTAACATGAAAGAACAATTTTAGTTTAAATGAAGTAATATGAAAAAAATGCAAGCTGAACTGGGGAAAACAGTGATAAAAACTGAATTAAAGAAATTGCATATTAATTCCAAATGTATGTGTATATATTTCATTGAAAATTTTATACATGTTTTTTCGTTATAAATCGGGATATGAATATAAATATATAAATTAAATGCTTACATAATTATGATCAAAATAACAGTTTACTAATTTAGCTTTATTTCCAAAACATATCCCCTTATTTGCTTAAATGCTATGCATTTTAGGCAACTAATATATATTGTGAAATATTGCTTAAACTATTGTTCCATGATATCCTAATGAATTAAATTTACAAAGTATTTCTACGTTATAATCCAACCGATATACATTTTTATCGTTTGTTTCTATCTTCATTTGCCAGCTTTATATCTCGAAGAAAAATTACGTTAGATTTTCCGTGTAATTTATGCCCATAATCATCAATTTAAAAGTTCATAAAAAAGTGCTACATTCAAGTTATTAAAATTAATTTGCCATGATGGATTAAAATTAAGTTATTTTATTTCGATATTCACTTTTTTAAAGACTTAAGGAGGAACGGTTTAATGTGGAAAGTGAAAAGCACGGAACATCTATATTGTGAAATGATTATGTGTTAGAATAAATTTCCTCGCCTTATAATTTTTCGTTTTTTTAGAGCATTCTCGAATATTTAAAGGTATCGATATTTTCCTTGTAATTTTCGTGATCCAAGCTTTTAGAAGTCCTTTTTTTTGCAAGTAATACTGCAATTTCATCAACAAATACTATTAAAGTCGACGCTTTTCAATAGACTAGATAATTTGTTTGTGAATTAAGCAAATTTTAATTCAAACAATACTTGTTGAATTAATAAATTAATTGTGGCGTAATCCCGCATAATATGAGAAGACTGGAACGCTATAGCAGCTCATATGAAATAAAGTGCATGTTATTTCAAAGTACCTTTATCTAATGGATGTTTATTTCAAAAATGCAATAATGGTTGTTTATTTCAAAGATTTGATAATGCATGTTTATTTCAAAGATATAATAAT
>JAOUZG010030082.1:6862046-6873351 GCA_026289955.1 Argiope argentata
TATATATATATATATATAGAGAGAGAGAGGAGAGTATATATATATATATATATATATATTAGTTCAAATTTTTAAGCGTTAATAAAATACTTTTCTTTCATCCAATCGAGTTCAAGTACATTTTTTTTAACTTGTAGAGGATGACATTTGATGTTTTTACAGTTTTTTCAGAAATTAATTAATTCATTTTTTTACTAATTAATTAAAAACCAATTTTCATGCCTTTATAGTAGTTGTAGTTGTTAGGTCTGGATAGCCTGTTTGGTTGGGCGTTGGATTCGTGTACTTTCTACTGTGAATTCGAACCTGGTCACAGAGTTCTCCATATCGGGACTTGTACCACTGAATTAAAGGTAATCGTTATTCGGGTGCTCGGGGGTCCATACCCTCAGAAATTAATGCACCCCCTCCTACCGTTTTATAGCGGGACCCGAGAACAACAATAGTAATCATTTAATAAAAAGTAACTAAAATAAAAAAAATCCTAACTTCCTAATTTTTTATAATATCCAAAGTAGGAATTAATTTTAAAAAAATTATGTTACCCGTTTTATTATCTTTAATTACCAACGATTATTTATTTTTCTTTATCTATCGCAAAAAAGTTATAAGTTGTGCAGTAAGCAAATGTTGGGAAAGAATTTTATTTCAATTAATCTTAATCTTTTAGAAATAGATAAAAATATTTAAATTTAAGTTAGTGGAACTAAATTATTACGATTCTGGTTTGGCCAAAATATAAATTAATTGAAAAATCATCATAATCTGAGACTACATTGATCAAAGAGAATTTATCTGCTAGAAATGACAGCAAAATTATTTTCTTAATGTAACATTTATTATAAAGTATGCTTTTAAACGAATATGTATTAGATATATTTTAGAAATAAAGAAAGAAATTACTATTTAAATATAATTTCAATAACTTATTAAGTAATTTAATTAATATTAAGCAAAAATATTCTTACCATAATATTTTAAAATAAACAATATGATTCATATCTAAAATATTCATTTAATTAAGGAATGTGAAGAATTTACTTTACTTTATTGATTAAAAAAATTATCATATTAAAATTGTCGTGTAAATAAAGAGCCATAAAAAATGTTTCTTTTGCGATTGTTTCAAAGGCAAAGAGTGAAATACTTATCAGACACAATTTATAAAAGTAAGAGAAATATGTTTTATTTTTATAGTTTTTACTTCGATTCAACTAAAACAAATTCCAATTACAGAAAATTTTTAAATATAAGACTTAAAATCAATTAAAAGAATACAAATAAGTGAATTTATCAACTAGTTTGAATAAAAAACGCTTTAATTAACTAATTTTATTAAAAATGTTGTTAAACAGTGAATGCAATTATATATAAGATTCATTGGAGTAAACTCTTAGCCATTTTTTTTATTATAAGTATTTTTTGAAGATCGATTTTTAAGCGAGGTATATAGTTTTTTTTTCACGTCTGCGAATAAGATTGCTTGATGTGAGCTTTTATCTAAGCAAACAGTTTTCTCTCAAACCAGCTGTTTCTTTTCTGAAAAATAAATTTCTAACCAATATCGATGTTAAAAAACTATTTTTTCAAGGTTTGGCTAAATCTATAAGAATTCGCTAGTTTAAATAGATTTTAATAAGCGATTATGTTGAACTCTATTATTCCACATTGAATTATGAAATAAGCTCTTATTTCTTATAGTAATTCGATTATCTAATTATCTCATAATTCGTGAAATTAAATCGTTATTTTAATTTTAAAAAAATCGATAAATATTATATATATATATATATTTTAAATGAAATTCTGAGAAAGAATGAAATATAAATCTATCATATTTAGAAGTAAAATAAATATCTAAAGCCTGGATAGCCTGATTGGTAGGGCATTGGCTTCGCATCCTTTGGGTTGCGAGTTCGAACCCGCCAGCTGAAGATTGTCTGTGTAGTGGCTGGTGAACATTAAATCTGTCGTGGCCACAAAGTTCACCATGTCGAGAGTAATATCATGGGAGTACTGGATCAGAGGTAATCGTTCTCTTCTCCAGTTTTGAATTACGATCTGTGTATAAATGAATGAAAACCATGAATGAAGACAGCTCCGTGTGAAAGTCATGACACGTGTGTGAGCTAGAAGTCTGGCTTCTCAGGCTCTTAGAAGTCCATACCCACAGAAGCTACTACACCCATCTTTCCGTTGTAAAGTGGAAAACGAGAATAACCAAAATAAATAAATGTCTAACATTTCTACAGGAATAATTTAATGGTAAACCATTAATCTAATGTTACTGTACTTCAAAGTTTCTTTTCCGAGTGTGTGGCGGTTGGCGCTCGTTAAATCTGTCGTGATCGCAAAGTCCTCCATGTCGAGAATAATACCACTGGGGGTACTGGATCAGAAGTGATCGTTCTCTGTTCCAGGTCTAAATTACGATCTGAGATGAATGCATGAACGAAGTCCGCCCCCTAAAAAGGGTTGTGAAGTGCGTGTAGTTAAGTCGTACTCTTGGCCCTAGATGGAGCTACTTGTAAAACAAAAAGACGTAAATCTCCGGCTTAAAATCTGCTGATGTATCAGCGGGATTTGTCCATGGCAAGTGCCATAAGTAACAACAATAAATTTTCTTCTTCATTTATGCATACTAACAACAACATTTTTAAGCTCGCTTCTAAAGAATTCAAATAATGAAAAATTTATTACTTGTTACTATTTTTAAGTTATTATATATCTTTCAATATACAAGGAATTCCACCATCATTCAAAAAGTTAAAACTTACGTTGGTCTTTCTTTTAAAATTTGGATTGAGTTTAACTTAGTCTAGACTTTATTGAATCTAGACTCGCCTTGTTGAACTAAATGTATTTGTGGATCGGCACAGAAATTCATTAATGTAGTTTTTTGGTAATTTAGAAATATAATTTTTTATCGTTTTAGAATGTCTTCAAACATATTACTAAGTGTATTGTTTAATATTTGATATTTCATTTAGTTTAGACGGAATATGTACACTCAGAAGTTTATAATTCGTAAATGAATTATTTCTCTATAATTGTGAAATATTTTTAGCCCTGAATAAAGCTTTATATAATTTTCAAAGTTATTAAATAAATTTTGATTCATTTTTAAAAAAGATTGTATTAGTAACCATCACGTATCACTTGAAATAGGTGACTACGTTAAACCGTAGATTTTTTGCGAAGTTACGTTATTTTAAAAAATATAATATTCTTAGTTTTTGTGCAGGCTTCTTTTCAAAACTTCTAGAAATTTGTTTCTATTATTTTTTGGAAAGTTATATTGATTTTTATATTTATATTTTCAAACTTTTGAATGATGTTTATCTTTAAATGGATGATATTTTCTCGAATTCTAATTGATGGATTTTTTTTTTTGCGAAAAGCCTAATAAATTAGAATCTAACGTATATTTTTTTATTCAAATTTGATATAATAATTTCTCAATGTGTTTTGGAGTTTTCTAAACTAGAGAATAAACAATCTAATAATTTAGAAATATTTTATAGTTAATTTAGTGCTTTAGAATGTGAAAATCATTGAAATTTTTTTCTGTTATATATAAGTCTCAACTTAATATTTAAAGAATGGATTGAAATACAGTTTATTTTTTAATTCAGAAATTATATATTGTATTTTTTTAGCTATCTGCAAATTTTTTAACAAATCATTTGATAAATGTCTAAAATAGTAGATTTATCAAATATCTTTATACCTTTTTTAGCCAAAAAAAATACGCAAATTTTTTAAATGCTTTTTAACCTACATATTTTGGTTTCTTATATGATTTCTTTCATTTTTTATGGAAATGTTTTTAAAAAAATTTTATTTTCGAATTTTTTTAAAATCATCTCGAGCATAATCACATATCTTAAGTATTTTGAATTATTTGCATGTATTGAAATTAAATTGTATCGGTTTGAATAATATTTGTATCTTTTTGAAATTAAGTTAATGTAGTACATGGCGACACAGACACAAAACCAATGTAGCCAATAGGGATAGTGGACTTAAGGTGTCATTTTAACAAAACAGGAATTTTTTGAAGGAAGGTTGCGGGTTCTATCGTGTGCTAATGCTTCTGATTACAATTAATCATAAATTTATTCACATATCAAAATAAACACAAATGTGTATTAGTTTCCCTTTAGAGTGTATCGGTAGAAAACACCTCTCTGTTTATATCATTACCTTACCAGCATAAGATGGCTCTCTTCCTCCTAAAAAAATCTTTAAATTTATATTAGAATATAAGCGAGAAAGTATGAGAACAGTCTCAAACATGAATAGCATTTAGCCTTTTATTCAGTTATTGCATTTACGTGTTTCTGAGAGCACAAATAAGACAAATAATCAAATTCTTTACTGGATTTGCCTCAAAATGTAATAAGTGCCTACAATATAAATGTTAATTCTGAGCCCCAAATTTTATTTATTTAGCTATTTATGTTTTGAAATTACCGTCTTCATTATATCTGAAAAACAGGACAGGTATACTTTTTTTGAAAGGAATTTTCTCAAAATTTGATAACAGGTAGACAGACAGATATTTTTAAAAAGTGTGTTCTGGAATCTAGTGGCTCATCAAAATTTCAAGTTTGGAATTTTGGAGATTACAACACTTTCTCCATACTTTTGTACATAAGAAAGTAAAAAGAAGAGAATATTTTTTAATCAAAATTCTGTAGCTTAAAACTAAAGTTTAAAAGCAAAAGAAAATATTTTTAATCAAAATTCTGTAGCTTAAAACAAAAGTTTAAAAGCAAAGACAACTTTCAAAATACTCAACAATTTAAAAATTGAATCACAAATTTGTCATATTTCAATTTTTAAATGATTTTTTAGTATTTTGTCAACATTTCACATTCTATTAATCACAAATTTAACTCAACTATATGATTTTCATGTTCTTAAAAATATAATCATTTTAAGATTATATTTAAAATAAAGCAAAAATTTCTAAGAAAAAATATGGCATGACTGAAACGATGTATTGCTTTTTTTTTCATCTTAAGAAAATCTCTAAGTAAAATTTCAAAAAAAATTATTTTAGATGTTTATTTTTTATCCTTCAAGGTATAAAAGTGTCTAATTTGTACCTTTTATGTCAATCGGTTTGGCTTGTAGAGCGCTGAAACATTCATCATATACACACCAACATCATCATTGTTAACCCTTCGCTCTCAGAAAAGTAATTCGATGCACAATTATCTATCTAATACAAGAGCTTGTTTATTATTCCTAAGCACAAATATATATCATTATTCACCTAATACAAGGGTTAGTTTATTATTCCGAAACACAGATACATATCATTATTCACCTAATAC
The DNA here is from genome assembly GCA_026289955.1 of Argiope argentata. Classification (NCBI taxonomy): domain Eukaryota; kingdom Metazoa; phylum Arthropoda; class Arachnida; order Araneae; family Araneidae; genus Argiope; species Argiope argentata. Next base: position 6,867,392 of record JAOUZG010030082.1, read on the forward strand.
AAGGGCTTGTTTAATATTCCGAAACACAAATACAAATCATTATTCGCCTAATACGGAAGCTTGTTTATTATTCCGAAACACAGATACATATCATTATTCACCTAATACAAGGGCTTGTTTATTATTCCTAAACACAAATATATATCAATTTTTCAAGTTGAATTAAAAGCGAACTTAAATCCTCTTACTGTGCAGTAGGTGTTTTTAACAATCAAAATTGAAAAATGAATAATTAAAACGTCAAATTGTTGTACTGCATTAAAACGTGACCGAGAACCATATTTCCAGAGCAAAAGTTTAATAAAGAGAGACAAGCAGAGCCAGAACAAGTAATTTTAATAAGTTCAATGTTCATGAAAAGAATTAAATATTATATTTCTTAAACACCGTTTTCTGTTTTGTTTTGTTTTATTTTTTTTATTACTAAAAACCAGACTTTCATTTTCATTTTACTGTTCGCATAAATTTAGAAAAAAAAATATGTTTTATGAGTTTTTAAATTCATTTTAATCTCTTATGTTTTAAATCGTTACCAGCATTATTTTCGTGTACTTTTAATTAGTATACCGTCCTCTCCTAACCCTCAAGGGAGGAATCTTCAAGAAATTTTTCATTATCTTGTCCAAAACATTAAACTTAATTCCATTTTCCTTGACGTTGATCTCATAATTATAAAACTACTTTTCTCGGCCAACTTACTCTAAAATATCTCAAATCTGGCTTAACGCTTTAACTCTATTATTCGACTTAAAATGAGATGGAAGTATCTTTCTATATAATTAGAATTCGCCCACATGCATTATCTATTAAGTTTCTTTTCAAATGGGCTGCGTTTTTAAATTTTGCTTATTTAACCGATGCCTATTTTCAAATTAAAACCAAATCTGAGACTACTTAGTAAAATATTTTATATTAAGAATCAAAATTATTTTAGATCTTTATTTTATTATTTAGATTTATAATATTTATTTTTACTTTCTCAGATAATAAAAAATAATAAAGTATTGTATTCATTTAAAAATTCGAAGTGAACATTTTTATGAAGATTTCTTTATGCTCGAAAAATATATATTAAGTATCATGTATGTGTTTCTGTTTGTCTATGAACACCATAATTCAAAAACTCTAGATTTCAAATTCATAATTCAAAACGAGATTTGACAAATTTCTATAAAATTTTGAAGGAAGTCGGTTTAGAAGTAGTTTGGCTGCTCTTGTACGTAATAATATTGCCCTGAAGCCGAAAGAATAAGTCTCAAGTTTTGGACAACTTTTAATTTTTCTGTAAGATGTCACAATTCATCCTTTCAAATTAAAGTCAAGAAACATAACACCTCACAAAACAAATACATTACACATCAATTAATAGTAGAAAATAGAGCTCATAATTAAACAGATTGCACTACAGTTAATAGTAGAAAATAGAGTCCGTAATTAAACAGATTACACAACAATTAATAGTAGAAAATAGAGTTCGTAATTAAACAGATTACGCAACGATTAATAGTAGAAAATAAAAGCTCATAATTAAACAGATTACACAACAATTAATAGCAGAAAATAGTGTTCGTAATTAAACAGATTACACAGCAATTAATAGTAGGAAATAGAGTTAATAATTAAACAGTTTACGCAACAATTAATACTAGAAAATGGAGTTCATAATTAAACAGCCAACACATCCTCCTGGCGACTCGAACAGACTACTCCTTCCTCTTCTCCTGACTCTCTTCTTCGTGGCTAATCTTTCCCACAGTTCCATTTGGCGCCATCTGGCGGTCAAAAGCAATAAAATCCGCGCCATCTGGAGGTCAAAGGTAATAAAGTCCTTCCGCAGAAGTTGACAAAGATTAATCTCTCGAATTTTTGCAATATCCACAAAACGTAAAGCTCATAACGTTGAAATTCATACACAAGTTTATCATTTAATATATTATTCAACATTTAATATATTTATTATATTATTATTTCATATTTAATATTAGCTATAGTTGGCGATTAAGTTGTACACCAGAATTAATATTTGAGCAAATTTCAAATTAAATATTTTATTGTTATTAATTAAGTGGAAAATCTGTATATATTTAACTTTTTTGACTTAAATAAAACTTAATTTCCGAATTTGCAATATAGATATTTTGAAAAGTCACAAAAAAAATGTTTCTTGCACTTTTTTTCAGAAAGTATCACATTATCATGTGAGAACATGACGCTGTTTTTGTTTGAGGTTTTTCAAAGTAGCAACATATTAGCGTAGGCAACATATTAGCGGTTTATCGCTTTTTGAGGTATCACATTTTCGTTTTTAAGGTTGTTACAAAACAATGCAGGAAGATGTAATATTTGGTGATTTACGGCCTACTAAAGTTACGAATTGATTTCCAAATTATTCATTCTTCGAATTTTTAAGAATTCTCTTAATTATTTTAAGTCATTAACCAGTTTAAACCGGTTTGAAAGAATTAAGAGACCATCAGATTACGCATGTGTTTATATATAGAACAACAATGGTTTTATTTTTTTTTATCTCAAATTCGGTCGAGCACCAAAACTTTGATGCTAGCAAGAAAAATTAAAAATGAAAGTTTTAAAATCAGCTTTTAATTACGTGTTGCCATTGCATTCACAAAAGCTCTTATTAAAAAAAATAATTTAATGACTACTGTCAATAAAACCTAGAAAAATGTCATTTTGAGCACGTGATTATATGAAATGAAATAAATGGGAAATGCGATATATATTTATAACAATAAATGAGAGACACGGTTTTTTCTGGATCGTTTGCAATACTAAAGCGACTCATTCGATGAAACAAATTAAAACGAATAAAAATATAATTCAACTTGCACGATAACGTGGTGCTTGGCCGTTCAAGAGATGATGCTCTGACATGATACATTTTAATATGCATAGCAGATTTCATTTTAATCTTTTAATATAACTTTAACTGTGCTTTCTTTTCTTTTCTTTTCTTTTTTTTAAATATAATTCTGTTTTCACCTTTACGGTAATCATTGTATTTTTAATATATAATTTTCAAATTATTTTCTGAAATCTATTCTTACCATTAAATTTGAAATTAATGAGTCCAAAGACATTAATTATTATTCATTTATTCAGCTATTCTATTGAGCTCATATAAATGAGAACCAAAACACGATTTCATATCTAGAGCGGAAAAAATTAGCGCACAACGAAGTCTGCCTACAAAATGTAAACTTCCATATATTTTAAAAACTACCGATTTCAGATAAATGAACAGAAATATGGTCTCTTTTTTTCATTCTTTTGGATTAATATGACATTGTTTATCTTCTTATCATTCGGACAATTTGTGCACTTTTTTTCATCCCATCCTGATTATGGAACTATTTGGTTGTCCTTCGTAATAATAAAGCGACAAAAGAATTGGGAAAAAATCTCAAGTCAACATTTTTCGTTTGCTTATGATCGTGCTGCCATCTACAGAACATATATTGAACTAAGCATTTTTTTTTATTCTTAAATCTTTTTGAAAGTTCTTATGAGACTAAAGAAAAAAGGGAATTGATTTATTTATAGTAATTTAAAAAAGTCTTTGTATATTTTTATATGAATAAGTTAAGATTATATTTCATGGTATAGAAATATGATTACTTATAACAAATTAGAAAAAAATATATAATTTTAATAGTGTAAGAAATGTGGTTGACGCCCTTGAAAATAATCTATTAGCTGAAATTTAAACAATGAATTTCGTTGAAAAAATTAATATGTATGTCATAAGAAATATCAATATGAAATTTCAAAATTTATAAACCGATTTAGTTAACTTAATTCAAATTTTATTCAATAGCAGATTGAAATGTTTGAATAAACTGTCTATGCAAAATAATAAGAAATTCGTTCATAATCAAACTAAGACTTGTAGGGTTCTAAAATCTTTGACCTTTTTGTTCGGCTTCCAAATATTTTTCAATATATTTGTATAAATTTTATTTAAACTTTCACAAAGGAGTTTTTATTGACTGGTTTTAGCAAACAAAAATAAAAAGAAGAAAAAAAAATAAATGTCTTTTCATCTTAAAAAAAATCATATATAAAAATAATTTAGGAATGATAGCAAAAATAATTATTTTAATATAACAAATTCAAAAGTAGCATTTAATTATGGGATTATAAGCATAATTTAATTCTAAGTATCATTATCATAAATTTATTTTTAAATAATAATAAAACAATATAATTTTAGAATCATAAAATGACATTATATAATGTGCTAAACGTGTCATTTGGTTTAAATGGCATGAGAATAATGAAACGTATTTGAATGAGTTCAAGTACACACTTCATTCGAACAACATGAAAATATAAATAATAAATAACCCTAAAAATATACGAAAAAAGGGTTAGGAAAAAGGAAATTCTAAAGCTATGAGTATTCTATGTATATGCTTATTTTAACTTTATAATATATTATCCTTGAGTTACTGAAAAATAATGAAATTATGAATCATGAAGTGAAATTAAAAAATATTAGAATCAATCGCATAAAAGTTTTAGTAGTATTGTTTGCATAATGGAGATTTCATTTTTTTTATTTAAAAAATCGAAATTCTAAAGATAGTAGAGAAGATTAAATGCTGAGTCGGTGAGTTCAAAAACCTTAACCTGGTACGCTCTGTATTAATAGGTAGGATTGAATCTCCCCCCCCCCCATTTTTGTGATTGTGTCTGAGGGGGACTAATTTTTAACAACTGCAATAGTCTTATAGGAAAATCAGTTAAACCTTTCAAATTTTGGTTATCTTGTAAGCAGCAGAACTCAAAAAGAACCAATTATCCTGATTGATTTGGGGGAATATATGTCCCCTTAGATAACTAACATTATAAATAGCTTGACTAGATAACTAAACTATCTGACTTTAAATGATTTGATCAAATAGTGTGTTCTAATTTATACACAATGTAATATGAAAATCCGTTTTTATTGAGTGTCTACAACGTGAAATGAGTATCTACGCCAAATTTCAATTCAAAAGGTTGAATAGTTTCGGAGATCTCGTGATGAGTCAGTGGTATTTCGCTTATGTATATATAGATGTGAGACAGGTTTAAGGCTATTAAAATGGCGCGAATTTGATATCTGTCACAATTTGATGATTGAAATATATTGGACACAACGTAAGGCATTAAAGATTAATTGAAAGTGAACACAACCAATATTCTAGCCACATTGGCTGGTTACCAAAGGAATGGTAATTACGTATTATACCGTCCAATTGTATCGCCAAATTTGAAGTCATCGCCATTGAGTAACTAAACCGCCAATTATGGCGATCCGGCAATGGTGTAATCCGTTGATCTTTATAGACAAATTTAAATCTGTCGCCAATAAGTTACTAAACCATTGATGATCGTTGGCGAAGACGGTCTAACACGTAAGTATCGGGAACTAGTGTGTTATAAAAATTACAAATTAGCAAAAATAGTCATATTTGACTTTTCTCCATGGTAACAATCATTCACTTTATTTCTCTTTAACATATTATTCACCCTTCTTGAGACATTAGAGTATTTCGAGGGACCGGAATAGTGAAGTTTTGAAATTTAGAGATTGATTTATACGAAATGAGAACGATGATATTTTTGTGAGCATAAAACTAAAACGCTGTAAACCACTTTATTTTCTCCTTTCTGATAAAAACTTTTTTCAGGTAATTATCTAATTATCTAAATTGCATTGGCTCTAATTATTTCGAATAATTAAGAATCCATTTATATTTACCAACAATTTTTTAAATTATAGTTTGTGGAGCAAAGAGGAGATTAGAGCATGTTTTTTGTGCTCTTCCCTTTAAACCCCTCCTTAGAAAATTGGAACTAATTGGAACTCCTTAGAAATTGGATTATTAAAATTATAGCGTTTCTATGGTGTGTGTGTGTGTGTGTGTGTGTGTGTGTGTGTGTGTGTGTGTGTG
>JAOUZG010030082.1:6882099-6909670 GCA_026289955.1 Argiope argentata
ATTTTTATTAAAAACATTATTAAAAGTTAAAAGCAAACGATTTTTTTGATAAACTTATTGTATTAATTTTATTTTGTGCAGTGATATATATGTGAGTGCGAAAAAGCGAATAAACATAATATTGTGTTACTTTGCGACTTGTTTTCCTTGCATCTTCGTGACAATATTTATATGGAGTCAATTTAGCGCTCATTATATAGAAATACATTCTAAATACTAAATCCTCTTCGATTGTTGAAATCCCAGAGAATATCCTACCATTTATTTCAAATCAACGTGAATCTCTAGATTTCTTCGGTTCAGAAACCGAGCGCTTTCTCGGATCTTCACCGAGAGTATGATTTATTCTTCCGTGACATTTCAGTTGCTCGCAGGGTGAATTGTCAAGGGAGACGCGGAAACTGCTGATTGTCTCCGGGAGGATTAAGAGGAAAATGATGAAAGAATGAACGAGACAGAAATCGATTTGGAAATGAAAACATCGCCAAAAGTCCATCTGCAGGAGAATGAGTATTCTGGAGCTCCTTTGATGAATTCTGAAAAGTTATTTTTCCTTTTTCTTTTCCTTTCTCAGATATAAAGTAGAGAAAAGCAGAGTTCGTCAAAAAAGTTGACCTCGAAATTCGGATAGATCATCACTTTTATAATTATTCGGATTAATAGGGAAAAAAGTACATATTCTGCCTGCAGCAATTAATTTAGCTTTTGATTTCAGTTAAATAACTTGTGGTTTTATGCAAGTTCCTTAAATAACAGAAATAAATTCGTCCTCAAATTTTATAAGTCAATAAATAATGATTTAATAATAATAAAAAAGTGGTTTCGCAAAATTTTCTCGCATATTCACTAATAAATTTACCATGACAGAGAACGCCTTCTGTGGCACTGGAATACAATAGTTACAAAATATTAACATTTGGCGATCGTGTTGGCGGGAATTTTGGCAATAAATTTCTGTTGTGTGTTTAATAGCATCTGAAAATTGACTTGTATTTTGTTAATGTTCTTCTCAAATAATTGGGATCCAAATTTGAGACAAAACTGCATTTCTGATCACAAAATTATCAAATATCTAGCGGTTTTATGCAATTTCTTTAAATAACAGAATTAAATTCGTCATCACATTTTATGAGATAAGTCAATAGAGTAACTAATGATTAAATAATCATCAACAAAAATGGTATCCTCAAAACTTTCTCGTATGTTCACTAATAAATTTACCATACCAAATAATGCCTTATGTGGCACTGGTATACAATAGTTACAAAATATTAACATTTGGCGATCGTATTGGCGGGATTTTTGGCAATTTATTTCTGTTGTGCGTTTAATGGTATCAGAAAATTGACTTTTATTTTACAAATGTTTTTCTCAAACAATTGAAATAAAAATTTCAGACAAAACAGCATTTCTGATCACAAAATTATCAAATCACTTGTGGTTGTATGCAAGTTCTTTAAATAACAGAATCAAATTCGTCCTCAAATTTTATGTCAATAAAGCAAATAATGATTTAATAATAATCAACAAAGATGGTCTCCTCAAAATTATCTCGCATGTTCTCAACTGAATTTACTATCCCAAAGAACGCTTTATGTGGTACTGGCATAGAATAATTACAAAATATTAATATTTGGCGATCGTATTTGGCGGGTTGTTTAGCAATTAATTTCTGTTGTACGTTTAATAATATCAGAAAATTGACTTGTGTCTAGCAAATTTACTTTCCAAACAATTGAAATAAAAATTTGAGACAAAACTGCATTTCTGATCACAAAATTATCAAATATCTTGAGGTTTTATGCAAGTTCTTTAAATAATAAGATTAAATTCATCCTCAAATTTTATAAGTCAATAAAGCAAATAATAATTTAATAATAATCAACAAAGGTGGTCTCCTCAAAACTATCTCGCATGTTCTCATATAAATTTACCACGCCAGTGAACGCCTTATGTGGCACTAGCATACAATAGTTACAAAATATTAACATTTGGCGATCGTGTTGGAATCATTGGGACTTTCAGGAATTAATTTCTGATGTACGTTTAAAAGTATCAGAAAATCGACTTTTATTTTAAAAATGTTTTTCGCAAACAATTGGAGTCAAAATTTAGGCCAAAAATGCATTTCTGGTCACAAAATCACTTACCAAATTTGATATACTTAAGCCATTGCAATTTTAAACTATCGCGTTAACTTATTTCTGAAAAAGAAGATCGACAGATAGTAAACCTGTTGTTTGATCTGTTTTAAAATTTGATCGGTTTCTAAAGTATGGATAGAAAATATGTTACCAAATCTTATCTATCGACCACTATTCGTTTTGTAGTTATCGCGTTAATTTATATTCGAACAGCTAGGCAAATAGCAGAATTGGTTTAAAATTTGATAAAAATCTACAAATTTGGTATAAAGATCGTATACCAAGGTTCTTCCACTTAGCCGAAAGCATTTTCGAGTTAATTTTGTCATAGACAGAAAGATGGACGTTTTGAAAAAAAATGTATATTTAAGCTCAGAGAGAACTAAAACGTTAATATTCGTCAAAATGTTGAGTTCTTATTTTTTTTGAACAATTAATATATTTTTTATACGCATACAAAATAGTAAAAAAATAAATAAAATTTAAAATTTTTTTATTAATGTATTGAAAAACAGATTTATTAAAAAAATATTGATCCAACCTAAAATTACTATGTCCTGATATGTTTACTATTACATATGTTACCTAAAGTTACTTCGATGCACTTTTTTGACTTTTCATTCCATAGCATTGCAATGTTCCTTGATAAAATATTTAGTAATATTTTGAATAGTAGAAAATAAAATTTTGGAAACTGTTTCTTTCTAAAACATATATTTGACGTTGCTTAAACAAGCCAAGAAAATACTCTTAGATCATACACATCTAATATTTTGCGAAATTATAAATTTATATTTTTATAAAATAAATACTTTTAAAGGTTGATATAAAGTTAAAGCAGAAAGAATTTTTAAAAAGTCACATTCCAAGGAAATTGTAGAAATAGCGATAAATCTTGAAAAACATATTTAAAGAACTAAATTAACTCTCAAATCTTCTCCATAAATTCGTATATAAATATGTATTTGAAAAAAAAGAACTGAAATACATTCATTCAAACTATATGAATATTCAAAACTTTTATCTGATGCAGTTTTAAATAAATTTTCAACTTTATTTTTTTTTAATTTTTAAACATAATAATTATTTGCTAAAAAATAAAACATTTATCTCGCAAACACCTTTCTTGTATAACCCAAATAAGGAATGTGTATTTCTCATATTTTAAAATGTAAAAATTAATATAAAAAAGTTGTATTACAAAAATTCGGGAATTTTAATATTTAAATCATTTCTTACTGTACAAATTAATACAGAGTAAAAGTTCTGTGCGAGAATATTTTCTTTGAATATATCTATCTATCTATATATATATATATATATATATATAACTGGTCTAGAAACTTTCTGATACCATCATATAGTTATTGTCTAGGAAATATAAAACTCTTATTTTACTTAATAGAACACATTGAACAGAAAATGAAAAAAGTCTAAATTCTGTCGCAATTTTATAAGTTTAGAACTTTTATCGACAATTATTTAAATTGCTCTAACGTGTGTTTTTCATATTTGGTATGTACAATGCTGCTATTATTATTAACTCGCTAAAAATTAATTATGATACAACTCTGTAAACAACGAAAATAATAATTTATTTTTTGCATTTGTTTCTTAAGGGAATAAATTTTCAAAACTGGATATTTTTAGAAAAGGCAGACGAAAATTTTTTTTAATTAGATAAATTTTCTGCAGACGATATTTTCAATTGTCTCAAAAAAATTCACTAGTTTCGTTGAAACAGACAGTTTAATTTTCATTTTTTTTTGTATATATGACATTTGTTAGATATCTTTCCTTTTGGTGAAAATATTTATGAAACTTATAAATAAATGAAATTTTTAAACTAATAGAAGTAAAACTTTATGGAATAATTTTTATTTCAATATGGATTTAATGAAACGGATATTGCTTGTAATTAAATAAATATGGTATTTATTTTTTAATAATGAATGTAATTTCCAATTTTTCTCCATGGACCCGAGGTTGAATATGTATTTAAAAAACATTGCATGTTTGCATTCAATTAATTCATATAATAATATTATTTTAATTTGATTTATTTAATCCAATCTAACTAATGGGATTTTCTATTCATGTATATTTTACGAACATTAAATTCAATCGCATAAAATGTTCGACACATGTCTGCTAAACTAAGATTTATTCACTTTCTACTATTAGTTCACACTCTCCCTATATATATCTTATACGAATTTTCAATCGTCAAAAAAATACTGTTTATTCATCCAATCAAGTTCAAGTAATTTTTTTATAAACTTGTAGTTTATGACACTTGATATTAATACAGTTTTTTCAAATATCAATTTATTAATGTTTTATTAATTGGTTAAAAGATAACTTTATTGGGAAAAAATCTTCATTTCCTCACTACCAAATAAGTAACAAATTCAGTATGTTTTTTTCACGAAGCCAATGAGTTTAGGCTTAACATGTTTTCGGCTGAATATTTCAAACGGTTATGTTTATTTTCATAATGTCTGATGCATTTAAAATCAAACATTGTTCATTAATACATTTTTTAGATTCACTTTGAAGTACTTTCGAATTAATAACTTAATACTGAATATAGAAAATTAGAAATTTGAATCTGTTTTGCGTACCCCAACTTATGTAGAAAAATCACGTTTTTTGCGTTGCCACAGTTGGCTTTAAATCCTCACCTGGCATTGAAAATATAATGCTAGTATAATTTTTTGATCTATTATTTATAGTAATCGTAGTCGTTAGGCCAGGATAGTCTGGTTGATATGGCGTTGGATTCCCATCCCTTGGGCTGCGAGTTCGAACACTGTATACAGAATGGAATATGGACAATTGTCAGGAAATTATCTTTTTTCTGTTTAATGTTGCAATTTCGTCATATTTATATACATATTTATATTAGTTGTAATTATTTAATAAAAAACTATTAAAATAAAAATTTTCTTTGTTAACGTAAATAGGAATTGATTTAAAAAATGTTTTTATATAACTTTTTATTACTAAAAGGGCTTTTTAATAAATAAAATGGATCAGTTAATCATTTCGATTAGGGAATAAGTGTTTTTTTAAGTAAATTTGATTTTATAAAATATATAAATTAAAGAGAAAAAATAGTAGGAATTGTCTCAACAGCTTTGAAATTAACCTAATTTTTAATATTTCAGTATAATTATCATTAGATCTTAGACCTTAATTGTTCTGACATGTTTTTTTTTTTTTTTTGTGTACCTTCTTTTATTATATTATCTTTAAAGAAATTCTTTATTATAAATAAAAAATAAAGAACAACTCACGAAAGGAATTTGAAAAAAAAAAAAAAAGTGTTTTTCTGTATATCATGTGATAATGAATTCAAAAGCAGTTTGGTGGGGTTTTTTTCTTCTCTTAAAGTTTGATGTAACCTCATTCTAGTTTTCTACCACTAAGTTACATTTTGAATAAAGTTCATTCTAGTCTTCTAACAGGAAGTTCCTAAAATTGTTCTTGGATTCGAATCCAAGGGAATAGCTCCCTTTTTGAAATAAAAAAAGGGTCCTTATATAGAATCAAAGTTTTATAAAGTTTATAATCACAATTTTTTTATGGATTTTAATTCGAGTAAATCGCATCCCGTTTGAAATATAAATAACGCCATTACACAGAATTAACAATTTTATAATGTTCGTTTTCTCAAAAGTATTCCTGGATTCAAATCCAAGTGAATCGCAACACTTATTAACAGATTTAAAATGCTTCAGGTACTTCAATATTATACTTAACCATAATTTTTTAGATTTCAAGAAGAGTCCGACCTTGAGCACACCCATTAATTCCGGATTACTGTTGCTGAATTGTTTTACAACCAGCGCGATCCTCTCCCCCTTTTATTTCTGATTGTGGAGAAGTTTTGAGAACTTGAAGTTATGGCAATGAGAATGAAAAAGTTTATGAAATTATTTTAAGATTTCGCTTTAAAAATTGAAAGGAGTGTTTTATCTATGATTTTTACAGTACAATTACACAATTCGGCAGAATTTGAGCATTGGAATGTGGAGAAGAAAATATTTTTTAAGATATTTTTCTCTGGCAAAACGAACATTTAACGAAGAGACTACGTTGTTTAAAAGCACAAAGAATTCGAATTAGATAATTGTGTCCAATTATTGGGATTTACCTGGAAAAAAAAATAATGTAAATAAATTCTTCAATTTTTTTTTCTTTGGAGAAAACAAAGATATAGAGCTACAGACTTAATTATATTTAATCAGCGATAGTTTATTAACTGTAAATTTGTATCTGCGGGCTAAACTGTATTGAAATTTCGCTAATTCTGCACGTTTCAATGTAATCATAATTTTCACAATTATATGAATTGCTCATATATTCCTTTTTGATTATTCATCAATGTATTATTTATCAATGTAACAATCACTTTCACAATTATATGAATTGCTCATATTCCTTTTTGATTATTCATCAATGTATTATTTATTAATATCATTAAGGAAACTCCTGAAATCATATTTAAAGCAAAAATGTATAACAAAAATTTTATCATGTCAGAATATGATGTTATTTTGGGAATGAGAGTCAACAATAATCAGTAGGCGAAAATTAAGAAAAATCGTAGGCGAAAAATTATATTATCTGCATAATAAATTATATTATCTGCACGAACCTCTCAAAAAATTAGCTTTTAATAACGCGTTCCCATAACCTTTACAAAAGTTCTGAATAAAAAATAATAAGTTAATAACTACAGCAAATAAAACCTAGAAAAATATCAATTTTGAGCACGTGATTATATTAAATGAAATAAATAGTAAATGCGATACCTTTTTAAAACGATGAATACGAGACAAAGTTTTTTGGATCGTTTGCAATACTAAAGTGACTCATTCAATGAAACAATTAAAATGAATAAAAATATCATTTAATTTGCACAGGCAGGTGGCGCTCGACCGTTCAAGAAATGATGTTCTCACATGATACATTGAAATATGCATAGCAGATTTCATTTTAATCTTTTTCTTTATTTATGTTTCATACAAGAATAATAATTAAAACACGGGGATTGCCTTCATTTCTTCTATTTTAGCCAGATGATAATCAGAGTGAGATTTATTTCGAAATTCTTGTTTTGATTATAATTTTTTTTCTAAGCTCTTAACTAGTAATAGTAGTGCGTATATTTTAATATGAGGTCTATAGTTTTAAAGATAATAATTATCTTTTAATAACGAAGAATCCCTTTTTTAAATGTAATTTAATTTCTCATTAGAAGTCTGTTTACAAAAGATTATAATTTTAATGTGCTGTAAATTTTATATTTTTTATAGTCCGGATTCAATTTTTTTTGTGATGAAATGCATCAGGAATAAATCTGAAAATGAAACATTATAGTCTCCGGATTCTGGTACAACAAACATTCCTTTATGTAAAAAATTGAAAAACTTTTTCTCCGTTTTACGTTTTGCCTGCTTCGAAAAGTTGACAAAGATGCTGCACTTTTTTCTTTTATATATTTTAATTAAATAAAAAATTGTAAAATATTAACATCAATTGCTTATTATTCTAAACAATTTCTAAAGCAAAAAGCAAATTAGAAATCGTTTCAATTTTCAAAAAATTTCCCAGCCTTTTGTTAACTTTTAATAACTATTTTATTCTCATGTGTATGTCATACTTACATGTGTATTTTCGAAATATTGTAACGTTTTTTAGCGTAGCGGGTTCGGATTGGATGGACTTTATTTGAGGACAGCACAAACAAGTTTATTTACAGCTATTTACAGGATGACTCGATAAAGTAAAACTTCATATAAAAACAATCCAGCAGTCAACAGTCACTCACAGCATAGATACAAGCCTTACGCGCAATAAAAACAGACGGCAAGAAAGATATCGTAGAGCACAGCAAACAGTTAATCACAGCGAGCTCAATAATACAACGTTAACAGCAAATGTAAACACAGCTTACTAATAACAAGCGAGAAAAGTAATCAGCTCGCTACAACGAGACGCTTCTCTTCCGAGAGGAACTTCCAAACATCAGCAACCCGTCCCTTATATAGCCTAGCGAACGAATGCCCAGGAGCAACGCGGTGCAGCGTGAACGATCTGGGGGTTACCGGAATATTACCTTCACCAAATCAACTCGGCTGGCGTGAAGCTCCTCGTCAACTGTCGCCAACGCTTTCTCCTTCGGTTCGCTTTCGCTGCACCCGCCCGCTTGTGACAATATAAAGTTTTTTTGTTTATTTTTGCAGTAGATTTAGTTGCGTTTTATTAATGAACAGAGTTGATCTTAGTTTTCAACTCTTTACTGTGACGGAATAGTTCAAAATTTGAGAAATGCATGCAGCTTTAGTGGCAATAAGAAATTCCAAATGTTATGTACCAGCTGATTTCATTTTTGAGTTATAGCATTCGCGAATTTTTGATAATTTAATACAATTTAGCTTTACTGGTAATAAAACCATTTGTTAAATTTCATGCGTCTAGATTTCTCATTTCCATTTTTCCATGCTCACATATTTGCAGACAGAATGCTAGGTTGATTTCTGTATCATAAATTTTATCTACTATTCGAAAATAATCTCTAGTCTTGTAGCCTGAAGAAAACAAACCATATTTCATCCAGGTGACCTGTTTCATTTCTATGTCGTCATGTTCATAGTTAGAAGTGCATGATTTAAACTAGCGAGAGTGGCCTCAACCAAATCTTTTCGCATACACTTTAAGGTGTGACAGGAGAGAGCATCACCCCGTTTTCGCCAAGGATATTTAGCGCCAAATATAGCAACCCGATGTTGTCGTTGGAGGATATCTTCCTCCGGGAGATAAGACACAAGAGCACGGGGAGTTGGCGATTTTGAAAGGTGCGCCAAGGGGGTGATGTTCTCTATGGATCAACTCTCTTTAATATGTGTGATAATATGTGTTAAAGAATATTTATATACTATGATACGATAATTACGAAATATTAATCCTTGGTGTGAATTTAGCATCTTTACTGAGCCTATCGTATTATCCTTGGCGAGACTTTGGCGATTAATAGCATTTGATAATAATATACGAAAATCAAATTTGTGTTTCTGATGTATTTCTTTGCAAACCGATTGAAGGAAATTTTGTACACAAAACTATACTGATAGCTACAAAATTTGAGTTTTTGTATTATCGCTTTACATACTTCTGAAAATATAGACCGATAGACGTCAATACTTTGTTCAATTGGGCTGAAACTTTAATAAGAGTTTACACTGTAAATGTTATGTCTGTCTACTGAATTTTATCTATCTAGATATTTTTTCATTTTTCAGTAATCGTATTAACTAATATTCGAATAAATGGACGAAAAAAATTCTTCTGAATCGAATTTGTTCAAAATTTGATAGAAATCCAAAAAATTGGGATAAAGATTGTACGCTGAATTTCATTAGTCTTCCTAAAAAACTTAATAATAATTTATCTTTGTCACGGATAGACAGATGGATGGACATTTTCAAAAAATATGTTTTTTCTTAATTTGGAACGTTTAACATGTAGAAATTCTGCAAAACCACAAATTTGACTTCTTTGACGATTACAATACTTTCTCTTTTTTTATGTACCAGAAAGTAAAAAGAAGATTTAAATAGCTTAGATTAATCAAAATATCAAATTTAAAATTCCAATGATTTTTAGCATTTTCTGTTCTTATTGATTAGCATCGTCTTCACGGTTAAGTTGGAAAAAAAATTCAAATTCGTTTTGAAAATTAATTTGAAAATTTGATGTCGTTAATGATATAATTCTATTGCCATTTCTTCCTCAATTATATCAAAATTAATTTTTCTTCAAAGTAATAAAAAAAATTAATTAATGTTCATTTTTAAGCCTATTTTTAAGAGGGATTCTGCTGATTTCTAATACACTTTATAAGCTTCTTTATTAAATCTCAATAATACTGACTCACAATCAAAAAAAAACTCCATTATCTTTTACATTAGCACCGAATTCTTTATCTGCCATTCAGTTCCTATTAAATGACAGCTAATCCTGCATAGCAATCAACTCCGGACGAAGAATTAAAAAATTCATTGTAAGTTTTTATTTTGTGAGAATTTTTGAGATTTAATTCTACAATAAAAGAATTGGATCATTTTCTTCAGCAAAATCACGGCATGAGATCTAAATTCCCAGATGGGAATTATAAAGAGAAACGAAAAGGGTCTTGATTTTCTCAAAACGGATTAGATAGAAATTGTGAGATGAAGAACTGAAGTGGAAATGAATTGGGAAAAGTAAACATCCCCGGGGTCTGTTGGGAATAGAGAATTATGATTCCAGATTACCATGTTGAATTGTTTGGATTCTTTTATTCCTTTTGGAATAATTTGTTGCAAATGATCTCTATCAAATAATAAATAAATACTTTAGGTACTTACTTATTAAACCATCTTAGACAATGATCGCCAACGGTTTTGTAACCCATAGACAACGGATTTACATTTGGTGATAAAGATCAACGGATTACACCATAGCCGGATTGCCATAATTGGCTGTGTAGCAATTCATTGGCGACGACTTCAAATGTAGCGATGAAGTTGGACGGTTTAATACGTAAGTACCATACTTTCTGCATAAGTAATATTTTTTGAATTTATAAAGTATCAATTATACTTACCGATCTTATTAATCCCCCCAATAATGTAGATTTATGATATATTACAAAGTTTTAGTATGTGAGGTTTATTCGAATATTTATTTTAAGCATAAATAGATAGTTGTGGATTAAATTTAATATGGAACTTGGAGTATATATAACTTGCGGAAAAATAAAATTCACGGGAAAAAATGATAACGTTTGCAAAGAGAGGTACCTACAGCAATAAGTATCCTCTACAGAAAAAAACATTCTGACAGACGAAATTCGTTGTTGTAAATTCTCTTCTTGTAAATATACCATGCAAACAAAACTCCATTTTTACATCTGCTTGTGCTTATAGTACGTGAGAACGAGACATAAACAAGTTTAATACTCAACAACGCCTTTGTCCCCACAAGTGGCTAAGGTTATAGTGTAGCGAATGAATGCCGCGATACGAACCCGCGACGCTAAGACCAGCAACCGAGTAGCATAACTACAATACCAAGAAGTCGGCTTCGGAATCGTAGATGTAATCTGGCTTATAAGGCTAGCGTTTCAGTACTACCCCACCAGTGAGTCAGCGGATAAGCGAGCGATTTGCATTGCTCTAAGCGTTATGGGGAGGGGCTGCGTCAAATGAGCCTGACAGTTTTGTTTGTTTGCTTTCTTACGTCAAGTGAGTCTGAGGATTTTGCTTCTAGTAGATGGCGCCATGACTGTTACGGGAGATTGCGTTGCCAAGGTCATCTATGTAGCAAGTGAAGGTCGCGATATGAACCCGCGACGCTAGGACCAGTTGCCGAGTAACATAACCACAATACCAAAAAGTCGACTTCAGTATCGTAGATGTTATCTGGATTAAAAGGCTAGTGCTACAATAGGTTTCGGTTTGAATTCATTCAGTTTGGAATCTTTGAAGCCCTTTTTGAACATTCAATGTGGCAGCCAGAACCTATAATTTATACAATCCTCTGTTATTTTCATCCCTATCTGCTTTTGCATCAAAATGTTTTTAAAATATATATTTCATTTAATGGTTGTATAGTTTTTATCATGTATAAGTAAGAGTATCCTATTTGAAAATTAGATAGACTTCACTGTAGTTTTGATAGTTCGAATTAAGATAAAATTAATTAATTAATTTAATAATTTCGAATCAAACCGAATCGTTTTTTTTTCAGTTGCGAACTCAGATATTTCTTTCACTTTGCATTGAAAATATTCTTCTTCTTTCTCAATATCTGAATCGCTAGTGGAGGAAGTAATCAGATATCTAATTATTTTCAATACAATTAGGAAAAAATGTTTATTCAAAGTAAGAATTAATTAAAAATTGAAATATTTTCAGAACCCGCCTACTTACCGACTATTTACAAAATTCTAGTCCTTTAAGAGTTTCTGAGTACTTGTTCTTAGAGGAAGAAACGAATTCTTTATAATATGTGTACATTTTTAAAATATATTTAAATAAGCATCTGAAGCAAAAACAGATTACCCTTATTTCCTGAATTACATTGACTTTCCTTTCTTTAAAATCGTGTATAATAATTGCCTTATTTTGAATATTGATTTATATCTCCGATTTGGTTCTATTTGAGAAATTTTCATTACACTTTCTCTGAATTTGGGAATATTTTATACTAATTTTAGGATTTTATATTTCAAGAAATAGCAAACACGCGATGAAAATATTTTATTGATTGTTAAAAGAAAATTGTCCTAAAACATGCAATGAAATTCGTGGTTTTCTAAAATACGTATTACTAAAGAAATTTCTTATGTGACTGTGAACATAACTACCTCAAGAATAGTAGAAATTTAAAAAGGTATAAAATATTAAATCTTTTTAGGAAGATGATAATTATATTTTTTGTGTGGTTGTTTTATTTTTTAATCTAATTAAGCATAAAAATCCTTCTTCTCCACATAATTTACTCAAGAAAATATTATTCAATCTTATTTCCTGAATATAATTATTGTTTGGCTTGCCGTCTTTCTGGCACAGAGGTAGCGCGTCTTCCTCATGTTCTGTGAATCCCGGTTAGGGCGTGGTTGTTCTTCTGTGTGCTTTCTGTTAGATGTGTGACTGTGCCCCCCTATAAAAAGGGGCTGTGCAAGCGAATGTGGTGAGTGTGTAACTAAGTCGTACTCTTGGCCCTAATTGGCGCTACTTCAAAAACAAGAGACGCTCTTTTCGGCTTAAATCTGCTGCTTAATCAGAGGGAGACTTGTCCATAGGCAAGTGCCGTAAGTAACAACAACAACAACGTTGCTGGGCTTTATTTCAATGTTATTACCTATGACATATTTTTATTTAAGTAATTTATACATAAGATGAAAGGTATTTGAAGTAACTACAAAAGATAACTATCCATAGTACTTATCCAAAGGATAGCATAAGATGGTAGATTCATCAAGAAGATTCTATTATCACCATCAAAAAATATTCTCAGACAGCAAACACTCAGACTGAAAACACCATACCTACGTAACGTACAAATTTTGAAGGAATTTCTAAACATTTTAAGAAAAATTGAAGGAATTTCTAAACATTTTAAGAAGTATGATACAAGATGATGATTTAAAGCAACGATAAAAAGATGTAACGAAAGAAAAATAATAACGAGGAATCTTGAAAATATGTATTTTGTGAGAAAATATCCGTTATTTAAATAGATTCTAAAGAATGCATCAAACGATAAATTTGCTTTTAAAGTATTATATATTAAATTCATAACTTTTATTTAATATAATTCCGATCTTTTATTAATATCCTTATTGTATTGAGTCAATTAAAAAAATGTCATAAGCATAAACCAGTCAAACAAAATGAAGCAATTAAATTTCAGCTGAAAACATTTTTAAAAATTATATTCATTACATAAAATGTATTTTACAAGAAAGCTTTTAAAAATCAGAACAAATGGAAAGCTTAAAAATGACAAGAACTAATGGGCAGTGATTACAATTGCCCCATAGAACTAATAATTTTATAAAATGTATAAATTCAAACTGCAGAAAAAACAAACTTTTAAATAGAGATTCTCGATTCTTAATTTAAATATTTTGAAAGAGAAAAGAAGGGCTCTTATCGTAATGATGAAACAGGAAAAAGGATTACGTTTAAATTGTATCCCAGTTATGTTATTTCAAAACTTGTTATCTGTAATCACCATCGATACATTCATTAAAATTGGTTTGATGCGTTCTTTTTTCATTTTTCGTACTTATTACAATTATTAAGAAATTCTTCGCTACAAATCAATTTTACAATTCTTTGCCAAAAAGAATTGTAAAACTGATTTTTCTTCACTTTTATTTTTCATTCGGGATTTAAAAGGAAACGCAATTTTAGGATCACGTGAAGTTTTTTCTTTCTTGCTTGGTCTCATGATCAGTTGACTTAAAATTTATTTCTAGAGTTTTCTTATTTGATAAAACTCTTCCTATGCCAGTCTTCTATCTAATGGTATTGTAAATATTCCCTTTTAATTGTCGAGAGAAAACAATGTACGCTTTATATTGCTGTTCAGTGTCAATATATCAAAAACAAAAGACCTTTCGTTGCGTAACTTATGTTTAATTTTGTCACATTACAAAAATAGCATCCATTATATTTTATTATATTACTTTATATTATGTTATATTATGCATGCTATGTTATATAAAAGAACGATGACATTGATGATAAAATAGTCAAGAAATTATCTGAAAAACGGTCTTGAGAATGAAATATGTAAATGATGTTGGGATAAAGAATAGGGTAAATAAAAACATTGTCATTATTTTTAATAAAGAGTTAAAGAATTAGTCTAGTTATTATCTGGGCATATTTTGATACTTACGTATTATACCGTCTTCGCCAATGGTCACCAACGGTTTAGTAACTCATTGGCGATGGATTTAAGTTTAGCGATAAAGATCAACGGATTACTACCATTGCTGGATTGCCATAATTGGCAGTTTAGCAACTCATTGGCGACGAATTCAAATTTGGCGATAAAGTTGGATGTTATAATACGTAAATACCCATATTTTCTATATGTTACAAAGCGTTATTAAAAGGTTCTGTTTAACAGTTAAATGATGCTCTAAGCTTTTATCTCTCTTCAATATTTTAATTTTTTCATTAAGATTCAATTGCTAAGGCTCATTGCTATTGTGGGTGAATCATTTGATTTTCATCTATTTGTATAAAATAAATAAATAAGTATGAAATTTTGCAGTTATTTTCAGTTGTCAAATAATTCATTATTAGTTACAGAAGGTTTGGTAAGATTCTAAAATAATAAAATGTACTAATTAGAATAAGATCTACCGATAGTAATGATAACATGCAGCTTTTAAGTTATTATCATCTCATTTAACTTTTAAAAAGCACAAACACGTTTTTATACGATATTCCATTTAGGTTTCAATTTCTGTGGCTAAATATTTGCTAGTTATGTGATTTCATTTTTATTTATTTGTATGAAAAACGTAATAAATAAGCTTAAAAAGTGTAATTATTTTCAGTCGTAAAATAAGCTTTGTGAAAGTACTAATTAGCATAAATTGATTAAAATGAAATCTGCTATACATATTTCAATTTATCGTGTCAGAACATCATTTCTTGAAAGGCCAAGCACCACCAGCTCGTTCAAGTTAAATTACATTTTTATTCATTTTAATGATTTCATCGAATGAGTCACTTTAGTATTGCAAACGATGCAAAAAATTTTTGTCCCGCATTTATTGTTTTTAAAAAAATATCGCATTTCTTATTTATTTTATTTTATATAATCACGTGATCAAAATGACATTTTTCACCTGTACTCATTAGCGTATTTTTTTAAATCAGAGTTTTTATAAAACTGATTTTTTGAGATTCTCGGGCAGATAATATTTTTTTTATTATTTTTCGCCTGCTGAATTTTGTTGACTTCAAAAATCTCATCCCTAAAACAACATCATGTTCTGACATGATAATTATAATAATTAATTAGCATTAGAATCTATAGAAAATAATAATCACTTGTAAGTTATAACTAATGTTTAGATAGCATTAAAACTTTATACAGCTTTATAGCTTTTATAAAGCACAAGCCTAAATAGCTTTTATTTTATATGCTTATATTAACATACATAGTTTTTATAAAGTTATATTTTTATATATCATATATAGCTTTTTATGAAGTTAATTGTTGTTGTTGTGTTGTGACTAATGGCACTTGCCGTGGACAAGCCCCCGCTGATACGGTCAGCAGATGATTTAAACCTAAGAAATGCGTCTCTTTGTTTTACATCTAGGGCCAAGAGTACGACTCAGTTACACACACGTCACAGCCCTTTTTAGGGGGCGAACTTCATTCATGCATATTCATTCATTCATTCATTCATCTCAGATCGTAATTTAGATCTGGTTAACAGAGAACGATCCCCTCTGACCCAGTACCCCCAGCGGTATTACTCTCGACATGGATGACTTTGCGACCACAAACAGATTTAACGAGCGCCAGCCGCCATACACTCGGGGAATCTTTTGGCCGGTGAGCTTCGAACTCATAACCTAAGGAGTACGAATCCAACGCTCAATCAACCAGGTCATACCGGAAAAGTTAATTGCAACTTTATAAAGCATATATAGATTTTTATAAAGCAATTTATATCTTTATAAAGCAATTTATATCTTTATATAGCATATATAACATTTTATAAAGCATATGCAGCTTTTTATAAAGCATAATCGCATTTTTATAAGATTTATTTACTTTATATAGTAAACCATTCTTAATTATAGCGGAATTAAAACATTTGTAATATTTAATAGAATATTGTTTATAAACAACTCAGAATATTTAGATTATTAATAAGTTCCTAAAAGAGATATGAGTTATATTAAACAGACTTTATAAGCTTCCTTTAATCCATAATCCTTCCGATGTAAGCACGAAGCCCACCCACTTATACATCAGATCTCTTCATTATTTATCAACCATGCAACTTTTCATTAAGTGACTGTTAAACATACATCGCCTTCCGATTCTTCTGAAAGATTAACAAACTCCCCGCATTCTTTTGATCCTGAGAGAATTTCAGGATTTAATTCCGAATCAAAGTGAATCACCCGTTTTCTCCGATTGGAAATTGCGGATCCCTTTCCTGGGCGTCGCCTGCCGGAAATGTAATTTGCTCTTTCACGAAATCTGAATACCTCAGAAATAGAAATCCCGAAAGACGAGATGAGATTCTTCTTGGCTTATCCAAAAAGATTAGACAAGAGTGGTGAAAGCAGGATCTGGAATAGAGATTGATTGGCAAATGAAAACATCTCTAGAGTCTGTCTGCCGGAGAAAGAGGATTACAATTCTAGACTGCCGCGGTGAATTCTCCAGACACTTTCATCTCTTTTGTAATCATTTGTTATGGCCCAATTCAGTTAGACAATAAATAAACGCTCTATTGCTAAATAATGTAACTAAATGGGGAGGATTGTTGTATATGCTTCCTGGCTCAGTTAGCTTTCTACTGGCTAATTTTATTTATAGAAATATAATAAACTGTTTTTGACGTGTATGCTGGTCATGAAAAAATTACATTTTGCTTTATGATAAGTTGATTCAATAAAATTTTTAAATTTATATAATAGTAGTTTATATACCGGCTTTCTGGCACAGAGGCAGCGCGTCTTCCTCTTGTTCTGGGATTCCCGGGTTCGAGTCCCGGTTCGAGCAAGGCTGTTCTTCTGTGTGCTATCTGTGAGATGTGTGACTGTGGCCCCTTGTAAAAAGGGGTTGTGCCAGCGAATGTGGTGAGTGTGTAGCTAAGTCGTACTCTTGGCACTACTTCAAAAACAAGAGACGCTCCTATCGGCTTCAATCTGATGCTGTATCAGGGGGGGGGGCTTGTTCAATATGGCAAATGCCATAAGTAACAACAACAAAATAGTTTAATTACTGTTTCTATAATGAACTATTTATATTTTTATATAATATTTTTATGGCGTGTGTGTGTGTGTGTGTGTTACAGTTAAGATAAACACTTTCCGAAGAAGTCACAACAATTATATGGTTAAAGCTTAAATTAACATATGAAACTTTTTTTAAAAAATAAGTAAAATGAGCTTTTGTATTAAATATAAATCTATAAAAGAATTTAGAAACGTTATAGAAAAAAAAGAAAAATATATCGTTTACGGAAAGAAACATGAAGGAAAAATAATAGTAAAAGATAAGTTTTGGTGGGTACTGATTGTATTCCAAGATAATGTCCTTCGATGAATACAGAGCTTCAGATTACCCTAGAAAATAATGAAAATGTTAATTTGCTTTTCATAAATAATTTTCATTTATGAACTAGAAGAAATTCATTTCAATGTTGCTCAAAGCTGAAAATAAAACTTATCTAATGTAATCCAAGTCATCAAGTTGGCAAAGAAAATAGATGAAAACGTGCTTTGGTTTTCTTAAATAATCCTCATTTATTAATAATAAGAAATACATTTTAATGCTGTACAATGTCTGAAGAAAAAATGTTTTAGCTTGAAAGTAAGTAAAATGAAAAAGAAACAAATTTAAAAGATATTTAACAATTAAATGAAATCCTTCATTTTGATTCGAAGTGAACAGTTATGTCTCTATAATGATAAGAAAAAATAATATAAAACTATTATAAAAAGATGAATTATATCATAAATGCATTTACGACATTTTTACAATAAAAGAAATGTTTTTTTAAACTTAAATATTTTCTGAAGTTCTTCAAAAAATTGAGTAAATAAATTATGAAATAATTTATAATATTAATAATTATGAAATAATTTACTCCCAATTTCAAACCAATATTGTGCCACGTACTATGTGACACGAAACACAGCATCATTAGTTTGAATCAATCATGTCACTTAGCATCTATAGATGCAGCTATTCAGTCGGATTCTGGTTTGGCTTCGCTTATCTGATAACCGCTGTGGATATGTAAATGCAATATTGGTAATAATGTCTGTACATTCTAAGTGTAATAAGCACGTATTGTATTATGCTCGCACTATTAGTATATCAGTATTGATGGTATTGTGTAGTATTGTATCCATCCAATCTTTGATTAGTTCAGTCCTCTTTTGTAACACACTGCATTTTCATAGCCCTGATGACTGACATATTTTAGTGACATGCTTTTTGGCACCCATCACAACATTTTTGATAAGGAAAAATAAATTTCTGTTATAGATTGCTTACCGAAAAAGTACTAGTTGCATTATTATCAGTTAAAAATAGGAATCTAAATATCTCTGATAAATTTTAAAATCAATGATTATTTTTTATTCAGAATTTGTTCACAAATCCTCTGTCTTCTTTAAAAATGACTTAGAAGGGATAGTATCAGTAGAAACCCTTACTACAAAAAAAACCCTAGAAGATTCAAGAATATCCAAGATGAACAAATTAAGGACGAAATTAAATTTTTTTCGATGGGGACACCCTAGAGTCAATATTTACAGTAATTCATAAGTTCATCAAATGATTTAATCATATTTTGATTCCAGACTATAATGACAACTTTTTGTGATTTTCATAAAAGGGTTTTCAATGTTCAATAACATTGTTGAGAGAGAAATCAATATTCTAGTGAATGCACTAAGAAGAACTTAACAAATTCGATACCTTATAAAGATAATATATTTTAAATTAAACATGATATACAAATAATAAAACTAGCCGAAGCGTGCACAAAACAAAATTTGTAGTAAACTGTAACACACAAATATGAGTTCCTTGAAAAATGTGCGCAAACTCTCAAGATAACTCACTAAAGATCAATACTCTAAATAGAGGATTCGTCTAATTGATTATTTTCTTGAGCTCAACTCAACTGATTTCTATTACTCGCTTTTTACAGTTACTATGACAGAGTACTGAAACTTCTTGAAGGATATAGTATCTTTGCTCTTAAATGAAATATCAAGATCGTGAATATTGGCTGTAACTGACTTGACATTCATGCGGCATCCATTATAGCTGCCTGTAAAACTTTTGTTCTCGCTATAGACTGTGCAGGTGAGTAGCTTTTCAAATTCTTAAGAGTATTTATAATAGATTAAAAATTGGACACGGAAAGTAAAATAATACATTTATTTTAAAATAAAATTATTAATAATGGGCAATCCTAATGTATTAAAGGAATAGTTATTCACTTTTACATTGACATGATTTATTCAATATTAAATTTTTGCTTTATATTAGAAATATAAAAGGCAAGAACACCACATTCGCATAAATAAAGTAGACATTTATAGACATAAATAGATTAATACATTTCATCTATTAAAACTTTATCATCATTTTAATAAATAGCTATTTTTCTCTATAATTAAATCAATCAAAATGCAAGTGAAATATAATAAGACATTATATATTTAAAAATTCAATTAATTTCAAAAATACAGGGTGTCCGAGAAGTCTTTGACGCATTTCAAAAATTCGGTTTAAAAAATTAACGAGATAGAAAGTAAAATTAAATTAACATTTATTACCTCATATAGTAAAGTTTTTTTAAAATTCAAAACTGACCGGTAGATTGCGGTACTCAAACGTTAGATAGAGTTATTTAGAAAATGGCTTCTCCAAGTGAGCGCGCTTTTTAAGTTATGTGGTTTTTCGAGTCGAAATCTGTGACTCAAGTTCAACGTAATTTCCGTACGAAATACGGGAAAAGACCCTCCATCTCGTAACAGCATTATTGCATGGAAAAATAAGTTTTTGGAAACTGGGAGTGTTCTGGGTCGACACAGAAGTGTCGTCGATAGAATTCATCAGACATTTGCTCGTAGCCCCCGAAAATCAGGGGCCCACATCGAGGTGCATTGATACGTTAAAAAAAACTTCACTATTTGAGGTAATAAATGTAATTTAATTTTACTTTCTATCTAGTTTATTTTTTAACCGAATTTTTGAAATGTGTCAAAGACTTCTCGGACACCCTGTATAATTTTCAATAAAAATTTCGAAAAAACATCCGCATTAAATATTATTCCAGCAAAACGGACTAATGGGCCATCAATAAAACTTTTCCATTAAAATATTTTCTTTCATGAAATATAAAGAGGCACGTGGATTTGAAATGAAAACGCTTTATGGAATTTTGTTTTTTATAAGTTGAAGAAATAAAACGTTATCATTAAATTAATGATTAGTCAGAAAAAATTGAATAAATATTTTATCCTAACAAGGCTTATTCAAAATATTTTATCTGTAAATATCTTTGAAACAATTACTTCAATTTCTTTGTCAGTTCTTTTGATATTTCATCCCTGCAGTCTTTGTTACTGTTGTTTAAAAAACTATTTTCGATGTAAAGAATCAATTTAATTTTTAAAATAGCAATGAATAAAATGTTTCTTTATTATTTCATTATTTTTTATTTTAGATTATGTATTAAATATAGCATTATATGGACCAGTTATTTTGAAAGAAATTCAAGTCTTTTTTTTCTTGTTTCCAAATAATTAATGATAAAATTTCAGTGCAATCAAAAATGTTAATTAATTATGTAAAGTCTTGCAAAATTTCTGGTTATTTATCAATATATAATTTGGTTATATAAATTTTTAATAGAACAGCAACAGTAATCGAACAGTTTTTTAATCGTAAATAAACTTACATCATTTTCATAATTATTCAATAGTAAGCATTGTTTATTTTTAATTATAAAAAATTTAATAACTCTTAAAATATATTCTGTATTAATCCTTCATTTTACAAGTTAATTAAGTTGCTTTTTTTAATGTTAAACTTAATAAGACATTATGCTTCAGCTGTGTATTTTGTGTTTCAATTATTATAAAAATAATTACTTACCAATATTTTTTATCTGTGTCTGATGTCAATATGCAATTACCTGTTTTTTAGAAGAAAATAAAATAAGTCAGGTGGTTTTTAACAAGGGAAAAAATTATAAGTTTATGAATCCACCATCTATGTCGGTGAAAATTAGATTTACATCATTTTCATTATCAATCGCACGGAAATTTATTTACTATTTATTTTTAAGCTGAGAAAGCGTTGTCATTATTAAGATATTAGCTATTAACTTGTTCTGAATACAAGGTTTAATACTAAATTAATCACAAATTAAACTTCATTTTTAAAAAGGGGACTCAAGTCATTTTAAAATGAAAGTTTCATTCAATCTTGTTTAAATTTATAATAAACTTTGATAACACAATTTTTTTTCATATTTTAGATTTTGATAAACATCTGGAAATAGTATGTAAGATAGACAATGCTATTTTTTCTGTTGTTTATTCTCAAGTTTTTAACCTAATTATTATCTCATAATCTTTCAGAAATATATGTATTTATAAAAAGGTATTTTAATCATTTTTATATAAATAATTATTTCATTTAACATCACTTGGCAACGAATTGAATTCCCAGAAATATTGGTTATTGTTGATTTCTATTAAATCTACCTCTTGCACTTGACGCTCATAATTCCCACAGAAACGAAGTTTTAAATTTCCTAGAGTCATTAAACCGTAACTGATCTGATGATGCATCTTCTAATTGCTTTTTAGCCTTCGTGGTAATGCAATTTCGTGTTCTGATTCCTAACTTAAAGTAATCGTGTAATTAAAAGAATCCTTTTTCATGGCTTTCGATAATCGAAGAAAAGAACAGGATTAGAAAAGGATAAAATAAGGAAAATTGATTGGATGCCCTAACAAATATGAAATCTGTTGCTAAAACTATGGTAAAAAATATAGAAAAAATATGAAAATTTGTCAAAACTTAGAGAATTAAATTTGTGTCGTTAAAATAGCAATTTATAGAAATTTAGTATAATCCGAAAATCAATCTTGTCCAGTACTTTTTTAAAATGAGATTTCAAAGATATGTCCAAATCTAGCATCGAGTTTAACTATTTAAATTTATAATTAAAATTTTAAAGAAATGCTCTTAAATCTTATTTCTATCCTCCAAATTTAGTAATCTATGATCAAGTGGTCTGCCCTGACAAGAATAGACATAAACACACAAATATGTATTGTTATTTTTAGTATAGGTATATATTATACCTTCCCTCAAAAACCATCTGTAACAAAAGAATATATTAAAAAACTACAACTGTATAGACAATTTGATATGTTAATATTCGGCCAGAAACAAGTTTATTGAATTAAACAATTTATACTTTTAAAAAATCTAGCAAATCCAACGAAACACTCGTTTGATTTCGCTAATTTTATTTTATATCAAAATTTACGACATCTAAAAATATCATCAGTCGACTTTTATTACTAACCTTTTCTTTTCAAGAGAAATCTCAAAAGTTGTACTTTCTATTTTTTCTATAAAGAAAGCTTTGGGGAATTCTGCAATAATATATTGAAAATTTTAATTTTACTTAAAATTTTATAAATTTCACTTACGTCATGAATTGTATTTGCTCTTTATTCTATTTTCTAAAGCTGTTGTAAAATGAAAATTTAACACTAACTCCAACCTCAACAATTAGAGCGATTTCGTCAATTATTTTCCCAATTTAATGTACATAGCCCATCAATTAGATTGCTATATATTTACTATGCAAGTATAGTATGAAATAGTGTTTTTTTGCGATAAGCTATAGTTCATCCAAATTGTTTGATAGGCTTAATTAATAAAAAATCTTTATAGGCTATTAGTAAAGTATAATACTCTAAATATTTAGAGGACTTTTTTAATTGAAAATTTGTGTTTCTTGCAAACTATTTAAAAATATTTCACGCTGTTTTAAGCGGACGCTCTGAAAATAAAATTTAGTTCCATAAAAATCATTTCAAAGCATTTCAAAATTCTATTAACTTTTTTATTGCACGAAACAAATCTTATCTGATGTTCATAAAAGAAACAACTTAATTCTATTTCTCTAAATAATTTGAATATTTTTTAATGAATATTACAGATTTAACATAAATAATTCGGATGTATTATTTATTTTTTGATAATGCAAATATATAAATGCTTGTAACAAATTTATTTTTTTTCCGACATATTTTCTCCTTTTCAGTTAAAATTGAAATAGGTTACCCTAAATAAAAGGCAATAAAATATATATTGACTTATCTTAAAATTGAACTTTTTAGAAGGATATAGATATTGTGTTTTAATATAAATTCCAAACTTATTCTTCATGTAAATGAAAGCGAATATTCATTTTAGATTTTCGATAAGTATGAAAAAAAAATTTTACTTAATGAAATTGTGAACAGCGTCTCAAGTAAAATTATTTAAATTTGTATAAAACTGAACATATTTTTTATACAGATATGCAATGAAATATTAATTTATTTCACATCTTAAAATGCATACATCATTATAAAAGTATAATTTTCAGGAAAAAAAAATAAAATCCAATTCATATTAAAGAATTACCTGTGAAACGAAATGACAAAAAAAAATGTCTCTTTGAAAGTATCTAGTTTTATAAATTATAAAAATTCCAGACTTCAAAAAAATGAATTCAAATCAATTCGAATCAAAAATACTTTTTTTGAGATCGTAATTTTAATATATTAAAGAATAAAAAAATCCTTTTTAAACTTAATAATGAAACAGATAAAAGCAATATGCATAAATTGTATCTCAATTATATTTTAAATTATTTTCTCTATCACCCACATTGATGCAATTATTTAAATTGATGCGATAAATTTAGTTATTTTGACCCTGTAGTCCCCATTAGTCCCTATACTATCTTTAAAATATATCTTCGTTAAAAACTAGCATTCAAGTTAGTGAAAAGAAGATGTTTTTCTGATTTTTGTTTCTTTTTTATCGTCTGCCTTTTAAGTAATTTCTAAAGGCGAACGATATTTTTCTTGTCATGATGTTTCAAAAAATGCTTAGAGCAGTAAAGTTTAATTCAGAATTTTACTTTGAAGTTCCTTTTCTTAATTTTTTTTTTACTGTCTGACCTGTAATTGTCTGTAAAGTCTCTATGTCTAGTCCTTTAATCAGTAGTTCTTATTTTTTTGTCGGGTGTATTTGATATCCTGAGTTTAAACGTTTAAAAAAATCTTAGAAAAATTCTTCAAAACATTTAGAAATAAACAAAAAAATATTTTTTGATTATTTTCTTTGCTACAATGAAAATAGTTAACATTTAATTGCAAAAAATGAATTTAGTTGTTCAAAATAATAGGAAGTTTTCGTTTCAAAATTATACTTTTAAAAAAATCTCAGGATAATTATTTGACTAAAAAATTGATATCACTAAGAAGATATTTTTAAATATTAATACACTGTAAAAGTCCTTTCCATGCATTAAGTTAATTCTTATACGGGGAAAAGCCAAAATTTTGCTTAATTTGTGATTATTAATTTAATACATGAGATTTAAATTTCTATTAATAATTTCAAAAGAAAATCTTTTAGAATTATATTTTTAAGTGTCTTTGTAGTGGATATTATAGTTATATGTCATGGTATCAAAGCTGTTGAACACCGATATATACTGATACAGTCGTATGCATATTTTTTTCTTTATAGAAATAAAAAGTAGAGAAACAGAGTATTTTTGTTTAGAAAATTCCTAAAGTGGTTAAATATAGAAAAGTTCATTTGTATTCTTAAAGTTATGAACAATTTTTGTTAATAAATAGGTACCGGGGTGTTGCATCTGCAAAAGAAAACATTTTGGAAATATCGTTTGTAATTTAAAATAACTATCTTCTTTAATAAGGAATGATAAAAAGAATGATATTTATTTTTTTATCTGTAACGAATACATTCTTGGAAATTTATGCATAAGTTTATAATAAATTGTCCTGAAAACGTCTGCATGTTTGAACCCCACAAACTCGAGAAATAGTTATTGAAAATCGCAGATATTTATATCATTTTGTAGAGGATTCATTGGGGAAGATATTAGTACATTAACCCTTCTTTGCATGATGATGGAAATTTCCATCATAATATTTAGTCCACAAAAAAAGGTACTCAAAACCCTTGTACTGTAAATTTGTTGTTGCTGGCAACTTTTTAAGCGACTATTGCGTACAAAAAAACGCAGTTGTCAAAAAATAGCAAACGTCGCTGTCAATTACCAGGCCTACAACTTGTCATTCCGCTGTTTGTTGTGACTGGAAGAAATGAGCGAGATTTTAAATTGTTTTATGGAAATTAATTTATTATTAATAATTATTAATTAATTAAATTATCATACAGAATAAAGAAGATTTAGTAAAGAATATTTTTTTTATTTATTTAGTACTGAGCTAAATATGTGACAATGCATGATGATGTAAATTTCCATCCTATTGTTTTTTACATAAGACATATTTTTATTTACACCAAGATTTTTTTAAATATTTTTCCTTTAATCTAGAGCATTAATTACATTACCCTGATTGTTTTTTTAAAAAAGAAAAAATCATGCAAAGAAGGGTTAAAGTGATAACAAAATAAAAAAAAAGTTTTATAATTGCAATTTTAACTTTGTATTTATCCATGCATATGCAAAAACCATAAACTGTGCATGTGCAATAAGCAAGAGCTGTGGTATGAAGATATAATACATTTCTTTGTTTACGTCCGATTTCAAACACCCATTCAAATCTCATTATGCCCAAAGAAAGGAAATACAACTTTGGCGAGATGTTAAAGGCCAAAAAGCTTCGTTTGTTGCTCGATAAAGAAATGAAGAAGAGAGAAACGTTAACGAATATCAGAAAACTCGTATCCACACTTCGGGAAGGAGAGTCTTTCGATGAGAAAAATAACCGTTGTGACATCTTGGGCCGGGGCTACTGGTGAGTTCCATCGAAAATAAACCTAGGTCTTTAAGAAATAAACACTTATTTATTTCCAGGTATACTACATATATATTATTCACAGTTTCACCTGTTCTTGGTTAATTAGGATACAAGCACATAAGTAGAATTAGATCAGAGTTCCTCAAGGGAAGGGTTCTGTGTTTCTAGATAAGCAAGATAACTCTCCCTGAGATGAAGAGATAAGACGGAGTTTGTGGAACTCCCGAAAGATTCAGCCGGAGGCTCGGGGCTTATCCGCTCGTCGATTAAACTGCTGGGATTGCCGGAACCGTAAGTTGTTGAACTCGCTGGAAGAGCAGTTCAGAAGACAAAGCTTTTTAACTAATTGAAGTTCTCCCAAAGCTCTGATGAGCTTACACACTTTCTACGGGACGCAAGGTGGTCCGAATGCAATTCATGAAGTTCAGATGAGCTTCACGGGGGTCAGCCTACAGGGCAAGTCTGCCTACGTTACACTTCAAGCTCTCACCTGAGAATTTCACACAGAATTCCAAGCTGAATTCCAGCTGCTCCAATCACTAACGCTCGCTTCATCAGCCAGCTTCCTTTCTCTGTCTATCTTTTACGTCTCCTTTTTATTTGGGTCTCATAGGCCGGTCTCCAGTGACAAATGGCCAATCAGGATATTTCCTAACTTTCATTAGATCATCTGACCTAAGATACCTTCCCAATCACATGAGAGGGGAAAGCACCGATTAGCAACCCTCAGATGGGTGGTCCCGTAGATGAAAAGAAGAGTTATTTGCGGTGGAACCCCTTTGTCGCTTTGCACAGCGGGCGTCTCTTATCTATTGGAAGGGACACACTTGCTTCCTTCCCCTGATGTCTTTTTCAAACACATGTCCAATACATTTGAGACCGCTCAAGTCACACAGACACCTCTGGACTCAGCTCGACAGCTGTAATTCGCAATGCGTTTTCCAAATGTCTACATTCTTTTGCATTTAACAAATTTTTCCACTATCAGTGAATTCTTCAGTTATAAAGGGTTTATTTTTCCCGTGGAAAACT
>JAOUZG010030082.1:6938334-6963019 GCA_026289955.1 Argiope argentata
AGTTTGTAGATACTCTTCAAATTTTGAACAAAATCAGTTCATAAGAATTCTGTTATTGAAATTCTCACAAAATTTGAAAGAAAAAAGTTTGTAGGAAGTTTATTAGTGCATTTGACAGAAAGGTAACAAGGCAACAACAAACTGTAAAACGTTAGATGGATAAAATTTGGATTCCTAAAATGTCGATTTCTATCAAATTTTGATCCCAATAGTTCAAGATTTTAACTACGTGTTTGTCTAAATGTAAATGTAGCAACTTCAATATGTTTGGACTTAAGCGAAATTCAGTTTTTAAGGTTAGTTTTTTTAGTATATTATGCGCAAATCCCTCATGTGTGAAACTCAGGAAATAAAAATCTGAAAATTTGTTATTTCATAACTTGCTTAAGGTATCCAATTTTTATGCGGAAACTTTTATGAAAATTGAGCAAAAAGTGTTGGTGAATCTATTCCCGTAGGTTTTCTGAAAGTAGACAACATAATTTTTTCGGTAACTGATCGTGATCATATGATAAGGATGATACCGAAAAGGATATGCCCACTCTCAAAGCTTTTATATCACTAGGCAGAGAGACGTTTCATTCTGAAATTTTCATTCATTTTATTTCTAGTTTCGAAGCATAATTCAGCCATCTCTAAATCTCCAACTTTTTTTTCAATAAATTTGTCAGTTTTTGATACGAGATGAGGCTTTAAATGAAATATTGAATAAAGTGCAGAATTCTTTTAAATTAGATTTTTACTGACCAAGGGCTAAAGGATAAAATATTAATATATGAAGGTTATTTTATTTTAGAAAGTTTATACATCAAGCGATGAGCAAAATTATTTCAATTTTTTACCCTCAAATGCAGGAAATTTGGCTATTTTCTTAATCTCTATCCCGCTTTGAATTCAGAAATAATTTTTTATCTTATCTGTTAAAGCAATTCGAATAATATAATATAGTATTTAAACAGTAAAAAAATATTTAAAAACTTTTTAAACTCTTCGGTCATAAATTTCAAGTTATCACGTGAAAACATTATTATTTTTAACCACTTGTTTTGCCCGAATGCCATACGTGCATTGATTTATCGAATTTTGATAGTTTTAAGCAAAAAATAAATCATTCATGACGATTATAATTGAATATTAAAATTACTTCGAGTACATTGATAAGTCAAGTATTTCATGGATTTCCATTTGAATAAAAATAAGAAAATATTCCTAAAATAGAAGGTGTCATCTGATTAGATAGTAAAGAAGATAAAACAGCTAAGGGGTTAAGTCATTATTTATCTTAATTAATTTAAGTCATTAACCAATTTAAATCGATTTAAAACAATAGCCGACAATCGTTTTTTAAAAAGTATAAATAAAGCGGAAATAAGGAATACTGAATAATATATTTTTAAATACCGTTATTATTTTCCCTCTTAAGTCCTTTATCCAAAATAGAAAAAGAAAAAAAAATCGCAGATATTTTGTCAAGACTCGACAACACGTAAACAAATGAATAGGTGAAATCGCAATAAAATTACCAATTATTGAATTATTTTTCTTACTTCTCCTATCAACTCAAACATTAAAATTCATTATGTAGCATACCAAAATGGTAAA
Source organism: Argiope argentata (assembly GCA_026289955.1). Classification (NCBI taxonomy): domain Eukaryota; kingdom Metazoa; phylum Arthropoda; class Arachnida; order Araneae; family Araneidae; genus Argiope; species Argiope argentata. The sequence continues at coordinate 6,939,937 of JAOUZG010030082.1, forward strand.
GAAAAATCAGTCTTTATCATTTGGTATATATACAATGCTCCTGTAGTATGTTCGGTACATTCAAAATATTCACGTATTGAAAAAAAAGAAGTATTTAGGATACTGTAAAGTTATATATACGCATTTTTTTTTCAGTTTCGTCTACTTTATTAAGTAGACCATATTTGAATTAATATTTATACTAACATACAATTAAATATATTTAATTAATATTCGGTAGAAAATCCTGACAACAAATCATACAGGGACTAATTTGTAATGTTTGGTTAGATATTTTTTTGTAAAACTAATATGATTTATACGAATGAAAGGACTTATATTATCCAACAAGAAAAAGAAATCAATTACAGTAAAAGATTAAAAAGAAATCTACTATGCATATTTCAATGTATCATGTCGAAACATCATTTCTTGAACAGCCAAGCACCACGCGCTCGTGCGAGTTAAATTATATTTTTATTCATTTTAATTGTTTCATTGAACGAGTCACTTTAGTATTGCAAACGATTAACAAAAACTGTGTCTCGCATTGATTGTTTTAAAAAAAATCGCATTTCCTATTTATTTCATTTTATATAATCGCGTGCTCAAAATGACATTTTTCTAGGTTTTATTTGTTGTAGTAAATGACTTATTTTATTTAATCTTTTGTAAATGCAATGGCAACGAGTTATTAAAAGCTGATTTTTTAAGATGCTTGTACAGATAATAAAATGTTTATTTTTCACCTACGGATTTTTGTTGACGCTAGAAAATCTCATTCCCAAAACAGCATCATGTTCTGACATGATAAAAAGGGGTGCTTAGTAAAAAACGTCTACACATCTAATGAACTATTTTTCCCCTTCAAATAAATAATATTTGTGCTTTAAAACCAGTAAATAAATATTAAAAATTCCGAAATACTACTTTTTTAGCTACAACCATATGCATTTCGAAGATACATTTAGGAGCGCTCTCTGTATTTCATCCATAAAACACCGATAATAGGTTTGTGCTTTGACCCAGGAAATGATTAAAACGTGACATTCGACAAATTAAGCCCAAACTGAGCAAGAAGAAGAATCAGAATTTCTTTTCTGCGGTCTGTCGAACGTGAAGGTCAGTCGTCACCTTCCATGTCATGCAAGTTATTGGTAGGAGGACGCAATTACTTCCGATAAAGTCAGTGGTTTATTCTTCCTGCAGTTAGCCCCAATTTCCGTCTTGATATCTCGAGAAATTAAAAGAGGACGTGTAAAACATATTACACACACTCGTTCAATCGTATTCATTCACGTAATAAAACGGATATAAAAACAAGAGGAAAATATCATGTAACTTCATCTTCCAATTCTTTAGTTTCTTCTTCTTTTTTTTTTTTTTTCGCAAATTCGATATTTGGAAAAGTCAGTGATTTATTTACTCGCACGGGCTAAATTTTTGAAAAGCGATTCGGGATTTACAGAAGCACTTTGGCATAATAATGTTTTTGGTGTGATTAGTATATATTTATTTAATTTTATATTAACCCTTTAACGCATAAGAGCCCATAAATGGTATCGCAGTTTTGATTCAATTTTATTTCCAAATTAAGCATTATCAAATAATTCAAGCTATTTTAATCCATCAAATATATATTTAGCAATAATAAAATGCTAAAAAAAATTCTATGATTTTATGACATTTCGAAATAACCTCACTTTTGTGCAAGTGGGTGAAAAAGCAAAATTGAAGTGCAGATTATCCATTTTCAAAAAAACGATAATTGAGTAAAACGCAAGTACTTTTTGACTATATATATATATATTCATGAAGTCGATATACTTATCTTTCTCGACGGATAATAATTTTTCCGCTTTTCAACTATAATGGCTTTTGTATCTGCATATGAGCCCATATTAGGCTCCGTAAAAAAACCCAAAATATAAAACTTTTTCATTATTTTTCTTTTAATATGTCTTATTGATAGTTAAATAAGGCTATTTCTACCACAAAATAGTTTTTTTCAACGCTTTATTAATTCATGCAATAAAGGGTTAAGTATATCGCAATATATTATAAAACTGCAATATCCCTCCACACGAACTTTCATGCATAGTTTTTTTTAAAAGTGTAATCCCCCCCGGTCAATCCACAAGAGCTCAGATTTTGATTTTCACACTTGAGAATTGTATTTCATAGTATACCGAAGTAAACTAGCGTTTATCACTTTACGCCAATGATGAGTAATATATATTAAAGAACAACTTTTGTTGTAAATTTAGCCTTTTCACTTTCTAACGTACAATCTTTGACGATTTAGGCGGGGAGGGGTGAATAATCATTGACATGATATAATAAAGAAGTGCCGGAAATTCGAATGAGTATTTTTGAGGGATTTATTTCCTACAGCTGGAAATTAAAATTTGACATAGAATTAAAATTTAATCACAAGATCACTTATCAATTCTTTAAATCATTGAGTGCGGCTTTCTAGCACAGAGGCAGCGTGTCTTCTTCCTGTTCTGGGAGTCCCGGGTTCGAGTCTCCCCCTGTAAAAAGGGGCTGTGCAAGCAAATGTGGTGAGTGTGTAGCTAAGTCGTACTCTAGGCCCTAGTTGGCGCTACTTCAATAAAACAAGAGACGCTCCTTTCGACTTAAATCTGCTGCTTTATCAGCGGGGGAGGGGGGCTTGTCCATGGCAAGTGCCATAAGTAACAAGAACAACAACAAATCACTGAGTTTTTGAGTACATATAAATGAGAAGTACAGACAGACAAATGATTACCTCTTTGACAAATTTGTTTAGAAATATGAGGAACATCTAAATTCTAGATGCTAATATAATAATCAAAATTTCAGTCACGTAAATTCATTTTAGAATTATGATGTTTTTATGCATGTAAAAGTACAGACGACAAAAAGTAAACATCTTAGTTTTTAAATTTGATGCCACTTTTATTTGCTTAGTTCTTTACTCTTTAAAATGACCGTGCTCTCTTGTACTTGACAGTCGGACAGATAGATTTCCTTTGCATATATTTAACATAAATCTATAGATTTGATGTCAAAACTATATACCAAATTTTATCTATTTAATTCAAAACGTATTTGAATTATTATGTTCACTAACATAAAAATAAATATAGTGCCAAGATCTTGTACTTTTTAATATCTTTGTATTCTTAATTTTAAAGTTATAAAAAATGTTATGCAAAAACGTCCTTACATTAATAGAAGAAAAATGTTAAAATTTTGTTTATTTATAATTAAAATAAAAGAATTATTAACTAAAATTTAGCAAACTTAATCCTTAAGTCTTATAAAGTAACTTGTTACTCTCTCTGCCACATCAAGGTCTTTGATTAATGAATTTCTCATCAGGTATATCCCCTGATAATATACCAACCTTTTTTTAATGAATATTTAATAAAATGTTATATTGGAAAGACGAAGAAATAATTATTGGACATATGATCAATAGTTATATTGCTTGTTTAATCAATATGCTTGTTTGTAATTGTTAATAGCTGTTAAATAATATATAATATAAACAATTATTTATATTCTATTAAGTCAAAAAATGGTTTATGGGAAAAAAATTTCAAATGAAAAAAATATTCTCAATGTTGGGAAATAATATTACCTGAATTAAATGGGCAATTGTGATCTAAATATTGCTGTCAAATTTCTCATATCAATAAGAACAACTTTCATGATCGGAAATATTAACTTTTGAATTCATCATCTCAGAAATGATCCGATTTAAATTCATTTGAAATTAGTTTACATTTAAAATTATGTTTACGTTTACTTTCAATAAACTTAAATTATAGTTAATATTCCAATAACTTCGAAATGTTATCCCCATTTCCAAAACATTTCGAAATATCTACCCTATTTACTGCCAGAGGGAATCATTCGAATATATGGAAACATGCAAAGCTTAATTTATTAATTTAATATTGCATATTAAACTTAATAACTAAATATATCTTTACAGTAAGTTCTATCTAAGTTTGAATAACTAATACAACTGAAGGGTTTTAACTGTTTCTTTCCAAACTCACTTTGGTCGTATGGTATCGCAATAGTGACTATTTAACAGCTTTAATTTATTCATATTTTTTCTTTCTTCAATTTGAATAAGATTAGATTAATTTTTTGTATTTTAAGTTTTTCCTAAGTCAGGGGTTCTCAAAAGATGGGTCGCGACCCCCAGGGGAGTGACGGGATGTGTTCAGAAGGGTCACGAGATGTGAAAGAAAAGTTTAAAGAAAATTAATTTATTGCTGTAGTTTTTATTAAAAAAAAGAGTACACATAACATACAAGTTGATTTTTATGTTCTATTAGTTAGAGGGATACATGTGCTCGTTTGGAATTAACCAATTTTTTAATGTCTGGAATGAGCTTTGTTACAAACAAACAAAACAATTTCGTTTTCCAGTGTCAAACGATTTCTTGATTTTGTTTTTAAATTCTTCATTATGGAGAATCCATGTTCACAGTTGTAAGATGAAAAAAAATGGCATCAAATTTTTTAATGCTGTTGTGGACAGTTCTGGGTGTTCCTTTTTCATACCTATCCAAAATGTGTCGATATAAGCTTTGTAAAAAGTAACTTCAGCTGATTGATCACTTGAAATCTCTATCAATTAATCATGATGAGGGGCAATTAGCTCAGCTTTTGTTAAGGCTTGCTCAGTGAACGAATTGACTACCCACACAACCCCACACATATCCTTAACTGAGATGTAATCAGTAAACTGTTCAATCAAAGCTATAATAAATAATATCAATAATTAATTATAATAATTCAGTGAAATCAGTAAGGTCTGCTACTGTCTCTTATTATAAAATAATTAAAGAGACAAAAACTCATGTTTATTTTACTAGCTACATGTGTTTCTAAGAATAAAACTTAACCATTTGTGTAGTTTTTAGTTATTCTTTTAGGGTTTAGACAGAATTAAAACTTTAGGGGGTCTCCAAAATACTTAATCTAAAAAGGGGGTTGCAATGTCTAAATTTGAGAACTCTTGGTCTAAGGAATAGGAAGGAAGAATCATATATATTTTATCCAAACTCAGTTTATCCGAAATTTAGGATGCGCTCCCGCTGGTGTGGTGTGGAGAGGGGGGGTGCCAGATCAGGTGTCGCTCTCGTCATCTGACCGTGGATCAAAATTACGAAGTCCGTTCCAAAATAACCCTAGTGTTGCTTTACATAGTATAACATCTCTCCGTGCCCCTGCGACTGTTATCTCGAAAATTATTTAAAAAGTTAGGTGGGCATGATGAGGAAAAGACTAACCTAACTCCCATGAATCCCCGCGACGTTCCACTCCAGAAGTCGAACCTCGAGCAACTTTATTAAAAAAACAAAAATACTTGGTTACATTTGTATGAATCTGACAATATTACATACGATATTTACAAGTGTGTACATTCTTGAGTACAGGTGAGGTCCCACCGCAGTTATTGGACTTACTACAGGGTGTTAATATAACTAAACTAAAACGAAACATGGCATGAGTATATTCATATTTAAAAATATAGATGGCCAACTGTTTCTACTGGTTTATCTCAAATATGACTTTACTTCTTTTTCTCTAAATATTTTTGAGAAATCGGGCAGCTTTGACAGTAACTTAGAAGACGTATTGGAGAAGTAAACATGAATCAAAATTTAATAACCTAAAGAAAAATAATAAAATAAATAATAAATAAAACAACTGGATCGTTTGTTGGCAATATTAGGTAAAAATTAATTCAAAAAGTTGTATTTGTTTTATTTCTTTAATCATATATTTAATCATTGAAGCAATATTGTGAGCATTTCTTCCTGTTTTGTCTATCTATTCCTTTCCAAGATAAAGCTGATTATTTCCAGAATTTGTGTTTTTTCGCGACAATGTTTATATTCTAATTACTCGAATTTTTTTTAAAGTTTCTATTTGCCCCTGTATATCTTCAATTCAACATATAAGGTTAAAAAGTTCCTTTTTCCTTAAAAATAACAATGTGCTATGCGAACAATAATATTTGAAAAAAGGGAAAGTATGGTGATATAAGAAAAAATATATATTATTATTAAATAAATATTATTACACCCCCTAACGGCCGATAGAGGAATGGGAACCTTTTCCCCCAACCCCAGGAATGTTGAAATGTAGGTTGAGGGGTTATCGGAAGGGAAGGGAGGTGAATAGCCATGGCAGATTCTAAGAAGTCAGTTCTGCAAGGTGTTGTTGAGGGGAGGGGGGAAGAATGGGAGCTGTCTAGGATAGCACTGTTCATAGATGTTTTTGTGATTTTAACTATCCAGTTTTTAAACATAAATCAAGAAATAAAATAGAATTTATAAATAAAAAAAATTAGAAATAAAAAAAAGAAGATTTAACCTAGTTAATTTTTTAATGAGGCATTTAATGTCCAAGGTATAAATATAATACAAATTAGGGATTGAATAAAAAAATTCGAAAAGATTCTGACTGTTTAGAGATAATTTAATTCTGAGTTAATTATTATCAGAGCTGGTTGAAATTCTATGGTCAAATTGCCTTAGACATTACGTTTTGGAAGATTCCTCGCTTTTCTCATACGAACTTTAAAAATCATAAATAATTTTATTGATTTTAATTTAATTTTTATTTTATTAGCTTTTAAGTAACAAATATATTAGAAACTGGAGTAATAAAGTATTTGATTGCACGTCACCTTCATGACTTATTATTTTTATTAACTTTTTGTACAAAAATGTGGAATTTAAAAGTAATTTTGAATAAATTGCTGATAAGACTTAAAAAATTCTTTTAACATAATCCAAATTGCGTGATATATATAGTTTCCCAATTGAAAATAAAAAAAAAACATTAGACAGTATTGCAGATATTAAAAAAAGTATTAGAAAATGATTCTTATAATTATTTAAATTAATCTGCGTATATGGATCGTAAAAAATTATTTTTAAAAAAAGGCACAAAATTGATCATTCCGAAAGTACAGCAAATAATAATAATAATCTCAAGGTCACAGGACATCTGCTCCCATGCAAAAATAAAATGAAATAAATAAATAAATTGTAAATATCAAATATTGCTGAAGACATTTATCTCCCCTGATAATAAAGATGAATTTGAGTTTGGATGTATTATCCTCTAAATGCCAAGCCAATCAAGCTAGAGCAATCAAATTCGGCTAATACATTGAAGATGGAAATTTTTTCGAAATTGTAAATTGAATTGCCTTTAATTAAAGATGAAGTGAAATTCCATCATTCTAAAATAAATTCCATAATTTTAAAACCATAATTATTATAGTTCTAAAAATCCATATTTTTAAAACCATAATTACACTGAAGTGACAAAAGTCATGGGATAGCAATATGCAAATATGCAGATGACAGTAGTACCGCAGCGGAAAAGTATAAATGCGCAGTTCGTTTTCCAGAGCTTTCATTTGTGTTCAAGTTATTCATGTCGACAGGTTTTTCGTGATTTATGGCGACACGACGAGAATTAACAGACTTTGAACGTGGAATGTTAGTTGGAGCTAGACGCATGGGTCATTCCATTGTGGATATCGTTAGTGAATTCAACATTCTGAGATCCACAGTATCAAGAGTGTGCCTAGAGTATGAAATTTCAGGCATCACATCCCATCATGGACAGCTCAGTGGGCGACCACCTGCACTTAGCGACCGAGACCGCCGACGTCTGTGTAGAATGGTAAATGTTTATAGACACGCCACACTTCGTCAAATAACTGCAGGAATCAATGTGGGACGTACGAGGGACGTGTCCGATAGGACTGTGTGGCGAAATTGGTCTTCCTTGGGCTATGACAGCAGAAGACCGACTCGAGTGCCTTTACTGACAGCCCGACATCACCTGCAGAGACTCTCCGGGGCTCGTGAGCATATCGACTGGTCCCTAGACCAGTGGAAAATCGTGGTGTGGTCAGATGAGTCACGATTTCAGTTGTTACGAGCTGATGGTAGAGTTCGAGTGTGGCACAGACCCCACGAAGCCGTGGACCCAAACTGTCAGCAAGGCACTGTTCAAGCTGGTGGTGGCTGCATAATGGTGTGGGCGGTTTTTACATGGCATGGACTCGGTCCTCTGATGCAACTGAACCGATCATTGACTGGAAATGGTTATGTTCAGCTGCTTGCGGATCACTTTCAGCCATTCATGGACTTCACGTACCCACACAACGATGGGGGTTTTATGGATGACAACGCACCATGCCACCGAGCCCGATCTGTTCGCGATTGGTTTGAAGAACATTCCGGACAATTCCAGCGCATGATCTGGCCACCTAGATCGCCCGATATGAATCCCATCGAGCAATTATAGGACATCATCGAAAGGTCCGTTCGTGCCCAAACTCCTGCACCATCCACACTTTCACAATTATGTACGTCTATACAGACAGCATGGCTCAATATTCCTGCAGAGGACTTCCAACGACTTGTGGTCTCCATGACACGTCAAGTTGTTGTACTTCTCCGGGCAAAAGGAGGACCGACACGATATTAACCGTTTTGTCACTTCATTGTTGTATAATTCTAAAATTCCATTATTCTAAAACCATAATTATACAAATTCTAAAATTCCATTATTCTAAAACCATAATTATACTAATTCTAAAATTCCATTATCCTAAAACCATAATTATACTAATTCTAAAATTCCATTATTCCAAAAACATAATTATACTAATTCTAAAATTCCATTATTCCAAAACCATAATTATACAAATTCTAAAATTCCATTATTCTAAAACCATAATTATACTAATTCTAAAATTCCATAATTTTAAAACCACAATTATTATAATTCCTAAGCATATCATAGCAATCGACCCAGCTGAAAGGATGAAAGATTGCTTTATTAATTTGAGGGAAATTAAATGAATGTTTACAAAAGCCGATGTTTTTAATGGGCACAATTCTCGAAATTTCATATTCCATAATATATTGAAATGAACAATGGGAAAATATGGGGAAAAAAGCCCCTGACAAAAATGCCCATTTTATTTGGCTTAAAGTTACTTTACTTCACATTTTCAGCTCCTTTGACCCTGTGATACACGAACCAATATTTTAATAACAATCCCTTAGCTGGATTAAAATTACTCCACTTGTTTAATTAATCCTTGATCTATATACACTTGTGGTGGGGGTGTTCGGGGGTTCTAATAAAGTATGTTTAGTGTAACAATTATTTATTAGGAAAAAAGGTAAGTCACACACAACACAAGAAGATAATTTTAACAAATTTCACAAACACATAGAAAAGTTTGAGATGCGTCCATGCCCGTTGCTTGAGCTTTACTGATGTTTTAGAGGTTTGCGCTCATTAGTCTAGGTGGCGCAGCAGTTCCGGTTACAGTCAATAGTGGCTGCTACAATTTCCCCCTCTGTCTCTGATGACGTCCCGACGAAGAGACAGGACTAATAGTATTGGGAGGTCTTTTGGCAGTCTGTGTTATCTGTTGTGGCTTATTGAGTTTCTGGGCAAGGTGATTTGATGTAGATGACTCGGGCACACAAGGAGGTTGTTGAGTAGTAATACGTGGTGGCACGACAGATTTTGGCGGTCTACCTCTTTTTCTAAGAGGGACAACTGGAGAAGTATCCACATCTCTGAAGGGCGAAAGAGCAGATGTATGGTAGGTCGCTATCGGTTCGGATGGCTTATCAAGGCTGGCTATCACATATGAAGTAGGAGACTTCTGGGTGAGGATCAAGTATGGTCCGTCCCGTTTTGGAATAAATTTTGAAGTTTTTTTGTTTTTGGTGTTACTTATGGGGTGCAAAGTAACCCAAACTTTATCACCAGGAGAATAAAAAATTTGACGTCGGTTTTTGTCGTAGTATTTTTTTCGTTGATCTTGTTTTATTTCGATACGTTCTCGTATGTCATTTGTAATGTTTGCAAATCTTTTCAAATACGGTGCGATTTCTGGAACGAAATTATCGTTTTCGACAACAGTCCGAAAATCTTGAACTACATCGTCTACAGTTCTTAATTCTCTTCCGAATTGCAGGAAGGCAGGTGTATGTCCTGTAGTATCACAAACAGCCGAATTCATAGCAAAACGAATATACGGGAGTTTGTCTTCCCAACTATCGTGGTCGTTTCCCACAAGAATAGCCAATCGAGGTTTTAGATCACGATTTTTCCTTTCTACAGGATTAGCCTGAGGATGATAAACTGGAGTAAGGCACTGATCTATTTGAAGAACAAAACATATTTGTTGGAGGACGGCGCTAATGAATTGTGGGCCATTATCACTTATAATACGTCTGGGAATACCATATCTTAGAAATACTTCTTCTATCAGTGTGATTGCACATTCTTTAGCAGTGGCTGATTCCAGAGCAAACAGTTCTATCCAGCGGCTTGCGCAATCTTCAATGATAAAGATCCATCGTTTACCAGTAGCGCCTTGGGGTAATGGTCCAAACAAATCAATTGAAAGTGTCTCAAATCTTTGAGATTGGATAGGTGTCCTTAAAAGTCCAGCAGGTTTCAAATTAGTAGACTTGTACCGAGCACATTCCGGGCATTTCTTCACATATGCAGCAATGGAAGACCGCATTCCTATCCAGTAATAGCGCTGGGCTATTCTATGATAAGTTCCATCTTCACCATAATGACCTGCAGTAGGTGCATCATGGTATTGTTTTAACACGTTTGAAATTTCATGAGATGGAACAACAAGTTGTGCCTCTTCTGTATCTGCATCAGGAACAAAGCGATAGAGGACTCCTTGGTTCATCAAATACCCTCTTCCGGTCCAGTTTACAAACTTTTCATCTTTAAGTGATGATTCAAAGCTTTCAATTATTGGACGCAAATTATCATCTTTCAATTGAGAATCACGCATTTCCTTTGAAGTTCTCGCAGGCATGTCTGCTATCACAATATTACAAATTTCATGAGAGGAAATTTCTTCTTCGCAAACTGGCCGTGAAAGCATATCTGCAATGACGTTTGTTTTTCCAGATACATATTGAACTTTCAAGTTGAACGATTGAATTTCTAAAGCCCATCGAGCAAGTCTTCCTGTTGGGGACTTAAGAGTCAAAAGCCATTTCAAAGGTTGGTGGTCAGATGCCACTGTTACTTCTGAACCTTCTAAGTAACCACGGAACTTTTTGAGGGCCCATACGACAGCCAGAGCTTCTCGTTCTGTAGTTGAATAGTTTCGCTCTGCTTGAGAAAGCAATCTGCTAGCATATTCAATAGGGTGTTCTTCAGAGCCTGAGCCTTGAAGTAAACAAGCACCAAGGGCATAATTACTAGCGTCTGTCCGAAGAACGTATGGTTTATTTCCATCAGCTTGCTTCAACACAGGAGGTGTTATGAGACAAGTTTTTAAGTTATCAAAGGCATTTTGCTGGGCGAAACCCCATTCCCATGAAGCTTTTTTCTTTGTAAGATCACTAAGAGGTCGTGATATTTCTGCAAAGTTAGGAATGTATCTGCGGAACCAGGAACATGTTTGAAGGAAGGATTGTACTTCTTTAACATTTGTGGGAGGTGGAATTTTCTGAATGGAGGAAACTTTTTCCTGATCAATTTCAATTCCTTCTTGTGTAATCCAAAATCCTAAATATTTGACACGAGATGAAGCGAAATGACATTTATCTCTATTTGCTTGCAATTTAAAAAGTAAGAGTCTTTCGAAAACAGCTTGTAAATCAGAGAGATGTTTCTCAAATGATTCTGACAAAATGATGATGTCATCGAGATATGTGAGGGTGAGAATATCATCAAGACCATTTCGGAAACGGTCCATTAACCTTTGAAAGGTTGCAGGGGCATTCCTTAAACCAAATGGCATTCGTAAGAACTTGTATGTTCCAAAGGGACACACAAATGCAGTTTTTTCTTGATCGTCTGGATGAACTTCAACTTGATGATATCCTGCTCGAAGATCGATAGTTGACATGAAAGGAGTAGGTTTTGCGTCATGCAGCAAATCATCCATTCGTGGAAGTGGGTAGGAATCAGGAATTGAAATGGAGTTCAGCTTTCTGTAATCGATGCACAGGCGCATTGTACCATTAGGTTTTGGTACCAATACCACAGGCGAAGCATATGGGGATTCACATTGTACGATAATTTCTTCTTCCAAAAGCTTATTAATTTCTTGTCTTAAGATTTCTTTCTTTGCAGGACTCATTCTATAAGGTGGCACTGCAATTGGAAGGTGGTCACTGGTATTGATTCTGTGTTGGATAAAAGGTGTTGGCGCTCCCCCTGGCTGGAAGCATGTCTCGTACTTTTCCAGTAAGGAATTAAAATCTTGTCGCTGTTGAGGAGAAAGATGTGTACCTTCATGATTACGAAGTTGACAAGGTTGAGGCACAGTGGGTACTGTTAGGAGAGCATTTATATTAGGAGGCGTTTCTATGAAAGCATACTTCTTTTGAGGGGTTTCAGAGAAGTACCAATGATTCTTCTGGATATCTAGGACGATACCTGCAGCACTTAAAAAATCAACACCGAGAAGAGTTCGGTTTCCTTTGGCGTGTTTCAACACTATAAGCTCTGTTGGAATATTTTTCCCTTTTACAATAATATTCACAATGGTTGTGAGTATTTCTGTGTTTCGAATATGTCCATCGGCTAATGTCATATCAATTGTTTTCTCTTCAAATTTCATACCATGCTCTTTGAGAAGTAGGTACAGTTTTTCACCGGCCACAGAATGTGTAGCACCTGTGTCAGCACACACGGCTGCTTTTTTATTGCAGATTGAAACTTCAATTATGTTCAGTGGGTGAACATCTGTTGAAAAACTATAGAAAGTCATTTGATTAAGATTTGCAGGGAAATCATCGCTTTCCTGAAGTTTTGGATTGCATATGCGGCATTTAGATTTGATTACTCCAGGAGTTCCACAGCCGTAACAAGTTAATGATTTTCTAGCTTCTTGTAGCATGTCAGGGCTTGTTTTCTGTGCTCTGTCATTGCAAAAGGAGTCCCGCCTACTTTGACTGAGGACTCCGGAATCCCGCCTACTTTGACTGGGGAACCCAGACAGAGGCTTTCTATCAAAAGTTTGTTGATATTGCAATTTTGGACCTTTGGGGTAAAAAGTTCTTTTGCCTTTATCAAGCCTGACTCGGTCAGTTTGTTTTGAGTAATATGGCTTATCCACAAAGCTATTCAGCATTTGGGATTCTTTCTTGCTTGTTCGCAAGTTGTCGTAAGCGTCTAATTTTTCTACTAGGTCATCAGGGGTAACCCAATCACACCATATGTCTAAGAAATGATCCTTTACTTCTGGTGGTACCCGTTTCTTCATTTGATCTAGGATCATCAAGTTCTTCAATTTATCGAAATCTTGGATGTGGAGTTCTTCCAACCATCCTTCGAAGTAATTTCTCAGTTCAAAATGGAAATCTTTCCATGTTTTGTCCGGAGTTTTTCTATGAGTTGCGAAAAGACGTCGCAATTTCTCTGGACTCAGTTTAAATCTTTGCAAAAGTAAATTTTTCACATGCTCGTAATTTTGAGCTTTTTCCTCAGGTTCGCGAGTAATTATTTGTGCTATTTCATTAGGAAGCACACCAAGCAAATGTGCTACCCAAGAGTCTTTTTCTATTTTCAAAAATTTTACTTGCCGTTGAAATAAATTAAAAAAAAGTGACATATCGTCTTCTTTGGGATTAAAAGTTTGAATCAAATTGTATAATTGCAGATTGTTTGAAACATTGGCGACATCAGGCAATGAAGCACATTGTTGAGCTTCTATCTGAAGTCGAATTTTTTGAAGTTCAAATTCTTGTCTGTCTTTCTCTTCACGTTTTTGACGTGCCAGTCTTTCTTGTTCACGAGCATTTCTTTCCTTTTCTTCAGCTTTCTCACGAATAGAAATAATTTCGCGTTCTTTGGATATTCTTTCTTCAATAATGTTATTTAAACATTCGCGCACAAAATATTCATCGTATTGTTCGGATGTAGTTATTAGGGATTTTAAAGTTAAAATCACAGCATTTGGAGGAATGTCGATATTCATTTCACGAGCTAAAGTTTCAAGATCACACTTTTTGCCCTTTCCCAGAAAACTCATTTTTAAAAGCCACTATTTCACTTTATCTTGTAAAAGTGATGCCAAATTTGTACACAACATATAAATATATATATTCTAACACACCGTTAATACAAAAATCAGTTGGAAATTAAGAGAATAAATATACTCTTAAATCAAATTGATGAGAATATTTAGATTGCATTTATATACAATTGGAATTAGTTGAAATTTTTATACATTTTGAGAAATCTATATTGAAAAGAACACAATCATAAATTGTTTCCAACTTATAATAAATTCACTTTATGACAAGAATACTTTCTGCATATAAGAGAGATACAAAAAAAATCTAAATGGATATACTCTACTCAATACGATAACAAAATAGCAGCATCGAAAATGCATATTAATCATGTGAGTTCCAAGTTCAGCGCAAAGGAAAGCAATTGAAGAGAGTTATGTCTTATTCAGAAAATAGTATTGCTGAGTCAGCCAGAAATTATGCACTGGCGTGAGTTCAAGGTTATAATCGAACTGCACTACGCTTACTTAAAATGATTCAATGATTATACATTATAAAATTGATTATTTTCTTTTCAGAAAGAATGAGAAATCTTTAAAAATATAACACTTTCATAAAATTTGTGTATGCTTATACTAAAATTATCAATTATACCAATTCTTTAAAATATGTTTAAGACACACAGCAAAAAAATAATTCTATGTTTTTAAACACTGGTAACATATTAGTAACAAAATTTTCATACATATTTTTCAAAATAAGTACTGAATGCTCCGAGATAAATTGTTATTTATAATTACACATTTTTTATAAGATTTATTATCAATTCAAATAAATCAATACTTCTTGCGACTTCGCAATTAAGGGTTTTTTTTTTTTTTGTAAGAACAAGGATTGTTCTACACAAGAAATTCAAACTTACCAAAATTATCCTTCGGATCAGGAATATGCAAGAGAATCAATTACCTACGGATGAGGTTTCCTATAATCATTAACCTATGGATTAGGTTTTCATGGCTGTTCTTCCGTCGGATACGGAGTGCTGAAAAAAAATTGCGAGCAAAGTCCAAGCAACGGAATCGTTAAAATTAAATAAACCGGTTGGGCGCCAGTTGTGGTGGGGGTGTTCGGGGGTTCTAATAAAGTATGTTTAGTGTAACAATTATTTATTAGGAAAAAAGGTAAGTCACACACAACACAAGAAGATAATTTTAACAAATTACACAAACACATAGAAAAGTTTGAGATGCGTCCATGCCCGTTGCTTGAGCTTTACTGATGTTTTAGAGGTTTGCGCTCATTAGTCTAGGTGGCGCAGCAGTTCCGGTTACAGTCAATAGTGGCTGCTACACACTTAATATTGATGTTTGTTAGATTATTGCTATTACTACTTATTCTGTTACTTCTTCTGAACAAAAAAGAAACTTGATCTTAATGTAGAAATATCTCCGGGCATATTACTTTAAAAAAATGCATTTTTCAACATGAATAGAAAATTTTATTTGTCTGTTAAATTCATAAACTTTTCTTCATTTATTCAGTTTTGCAATGTTTCAATTATTCAAGACTTATTTGACATATAAATAATCTTTTCACAACAAATATTTAAAATAATCAATTATTAAATGTTAGATTCAAGTATTAAATCATCACTATGAACCTAATTTACATCTTTTGTCATAACCATAAATTTAAATAAATTTAAAAATAGAATTTGTATGGTATAAATTTAACCCCAAAACTTTAGTATGGAAAGCTAAATTTCTTTTTTCCCTCATCTGCTATTCTAATTTCTTCTTTCAAAACCACTATTCACGATGCAACAGCAAAAGTTTTTAAAAATTCCATCTTTCTTTTTTTTTTGAATAAACAAAAATGATAAGGATAAAAAAATATTCTAAGTGGATATTTCCAATTTTAATTTATTATTTTATTTCTTATGTCATTCACTCCTATATTACTAATAAACCTGAAGCATGCTTAGATTTAAATTATGTTTATGTTTTTCTAAATATCCTTTTCACTTTTAAATCTCAGGATATCAATCTATCTTATGATTTTTTAAATGATGCATTTTACATTATTGAGACTTAGCGTTTTTATAAAAACCATGTTCCATCACATTTAATTTGATATTCTATATAACCACATTATTCATCAATTAACCTAATTTTATTTTTTCGCTTTTGTTTTAGATTTTAAAACAATGAATAAAAATATTTGTGGATACTCATAAAATCAGAAAAAAAATCATGATATATTTATGATAAAAATTATGGATGCATTCATAGCAACTTTGGATCGAAAATAATGTAAAGATTTTTTTTTTCATCGTAAGCAGACCATTTTACAAAACTATTAAAAAAAGAGTTAAGAATATTGATTAAAAAATCCCATCTTACATTCGGCATATTATTTTTACTAAACGATATCCAAATATGGAATATTATAAAATAACACCCACTTTTCGAATTAATAATTTTTTAATTAAGCATTTTCGTATATTATGTTTTTAATCAACTTTAAATTTAACAACTGTTATCGTTTCTGTAAAAATAATTTTTATAATATTTGCAAAAATATATAATAAAATGAATACGGAGACTTATCAGAAGATGAACATGTCTACTGATTGAGTCGAAAAACAGGAAGTAAAAAATTTGAAAAATCAGTAATCTGTTTAAATTTTAATACGCAATTCTACAATGTACATTTTTTATATCCATGTGTAATGTTTCTATAAATCTTCGATTATCTTGTCATGAAAATATGCATTTGATAATACAAATTCTTTCACAAATGAAAAATATGCTTTTGAAATATGATATGAGAGTGCATATCTTGTATAAATATTCATGTTTACTTTGAATAATGTTAAATTATCGAGTTATAACGAAAATATTGGAATATCCTGTTATTATTATAAAATAGAAACCTTTTTGCACTTATTTTTCTACAAAATATGTTTTTTAAAAATTTATTTTAAGAATTTATTATTATTTTTTTAAATTTGAGCTTTTGTCAGCATTATAATAATATATTGAAAAAAAATCTATTATTTTCATGTCAGTATAACGTATTCGAGCAAGTTAAATTTCATTTTAATTTGCTTGAAATAAATTATTGCTTGAATGCATTTAATTTTTTTTTTTTGGAATTGATTAAATGTAGAAATTCAATTTATATTTTTAAAAAATAATATTATTGAGCATACCTGTAGTTTTATTTTGAGAACGTTTTATTCTGCAATGGCTTACATATCTTAAAAAAGAAGAAGAAAAAACAGAAAGAAATATCGTTCCTATTTTTACGATATTTGTCAGCCATATTTTGTCTCTATCAGCATTTTCGAAGTCACAACTCTAAAATAAAAATAATAACAACAATAATAATTACTAACATCATTTTAAAGATCAGGGAAAAACTTTTACTGCCAAAAGATTCCCACCAATATTCTCCGATATCGTAAAACACGCCGACTATATGAAGTGGAACATACTAATTGTCAGATAAAGATCTCAAAACTGGCGATAAAGCAGGAAAGAGCGCCATTCATTTTCGAAACTTTCCCCCGAATTCCCATTTATTTTGAGGTCTGGAGGATTTCGGGAGTTTGTAGGAGCAATTTTCCAGAAATAACTGCTACTTCCACCCACCAGAAGATGTTATTCTTCAAGTCAGCAGCGGCAAGAAGTTCTGGGTAAAGTAAATATTGTGTCTGTGGCGAACTACGCTCTGCAGACGGAGGAGAAATGTGGTTAAATTACGTTGGCGGAAAATGATGACGTTCTTTGTTTAAACACCTGCTGATTGCTTTATTTATTGTTTGAAAAATACAGACGATTTTTTTTTTTTGGAATGTTCTGTAATTATTTTTGGGGTAGGAGAGAGCAATTCTTGTCGAACATTTTCCTCCTTTATATAAGGTTGCTGTAAAATTGAGCGTTAAGTATTAATGTTAATTTCGGCAAACTTTTTATTATTTTATTATTATTAAATAACAATTTTTTTTTTCAATTTTCAGAAGATTATAAATATTCTTCTTAGTTTAGGATTTGGTTTTGATTATAATTTAGGATTGATTTTGGTATTTTTAATAACGTTTTTACAAAAAAATAAAATTAAATTAAATAATAAAATAAAATAAGGACTAAAATGTAGGAAGTAATTTAAATCTAAAATAATTCTAATTTTAGTTATCGATTATTTTAGTTTTGGGTTTTAAGTTTTAAGTTTTTCAAATTTAGCTACAAAAATTTTATTCAAGTTTTAAGTTTTTTATTATATTCTTAACTACGCGCTTTCATTATTTTATTAAAAAATAAATAATTTATTTTATTTTATTTTTCTCTATATTTATAATTTGATGTTATAAGTATTCTAGAAGATTTCTATTTGTCTCTCTGAAATTTATAAGAAAATGAAATCGTTGATATGCAATCAAAATTTAAAAATCCATCAGATGAAAACTGATTATAATTTATTCTAAAAAGATATTAATAGAGTACATGTTCTGTAATTATTTTAGGTGTTGGAGAGAGCATTTCTTGTCGAACATTTTTCCCTTTTTAGACGTTCCTGTAAAATTGATAGAGAGCGTGAAGTATTGATGTTAATTTCGGAAAACTTTTTATTATTTCATTATTATTAATCATTTTTTTTCAATTTTCAGAAGATTATAAATATTATTCTTAATTTAGGATTTGGTAATATTTTTAATAATAACTTTTTCACAAAAAAAATAATAAATGAATAAACAAGAACTAAAATGCAAGAAGTAATTTAAATCTAAAATAATTCTAATTTTAGGTATCGAAAAAAAGCTTATTAAAGTTTTAAGGTTTTCATTAAATTCTTAATTGCACGTTTTTATTATTTTATTAAAAATAGATATTTTATTTTTTTTTCTTTATTTATAATGTGATGTTATAAGTATTCTAGAAGATTTCTATTTGCTTCTCTGAAATTTATCAGAAAATTGTGGAATTAATATATTTATTATTTCTTTGTTCAACTCTTCTGTATTTTGTTTTGGCAACTGTAATAATTTGTATCGTATCGAATTGTTTGTATCGTTATCGTTTTTGTTGTGTATATATTCGAAATACTTCTAAGTAGCTTTGCTTTTCGTAGTAATAAAGTGATGAAGGTACATTAATACGGTGTATTTTTGTCGTATCTAACAAAAATGCAATCGTTGGTATGCAATCAAAATTTAAAAATCCATCAGTTGAAAACTGATTATAACTTATTCTAAAAAAATATTAATAGATTACATTTTCCTCGACGACACAAATGAATTTCAAAATTTCAAAACTTGCTCATCAAAATGAAATTAAGAATAGGTTATGAAATTCCATTTTAAATATCGAAAAAGTGCATTTTTTATAGTAAATTTTATTCATACGAAGATATAATTCTGCTTATATTTCTGAATAAGCATGAAAAAATTCCAAGACCTACTTTATCAGGAGTTAGTCCTATTTTTATTAAATTTTATTATTTATAAATAATTAAGACATTTATTTCTTATTCAATTATAAAACCAGAAGCAGTGACGTCCCAAAACTTTTCTCGTATATTCTGACATAAATTTGTCATGGCAGAGAAAGCCTTACATGATACCGGCATATGATTATTACGAAACATTTTTTTGGCGTTAATTCAGCATTTTTACTGAATCTATCGCATCTACCTTGGCGAGTTATTTGGCGATTAATCCTTCGTATGTGGTTAATAGTAACGGGAAATCGAATTAATGTTTTATACAAGTTTTTCTTAATTGAAACAAAATTTAACATGAAACTGCAACTGAAATAAGAAATTCTCATATCAAATTATATATATTTAAAACAATATCTTTTTTTTAATTTCTAGTATTTACATGTTTTTGAAAGAACAGACAGACTGACTGACAGTAAATCCGTTGTTGAAATTAATTTAAAATTTAATAGGTATGTGTCAACATATTAAATCTTTGTATTGAATCCTGTCTATCTAGATCCCATCGTTAACTTATATTCGGACAGTCGGAGAGACGAACTTCTTTTGAAAAGATTTTACTCGAAATTTGATAGAAATTCGCAAACTTAATGTAAAGGCAGTATAACAAGTTTCAATAGTTTAGATAAAAGTGTTTTAGAATTAGAGTTGTCAGAGAGAAATTTTAGACGGAAGTTTTCCGAAATTATTTTTTTCAAATTCAGGTGGGTCTAAAACGTTTCGAAATATCATGCACGAATTTTTTGATAATTACTATAATTTCTATATAATTTGCATATGTGAAAATAATAAAAAAATGTTTATTGGTTACACGATAGCTAAGGACGCATATGAGTTTAACATTTTAAAACTCTAGTTCATCAAAAAAAAGGAGAAAATGGAAAAAAAAATTCTTCTTTTCAAAGCCTGTGAAAAAAATATTTTTTTAAAAAAATAAATTTTACATATACAGATATATATTTCTATTTATATTTCTGGATTAGCATGAAATAATTTGTAAGAACTCTGAGTGATATATTTGTTGGATTTTATATAAGACTTTCATTTATTAAAAATAACGAAAATATTGATTTCTTATTCAATGATGGATTTACACATAAGCATTTGTTTTTTGGGGAGCCCGCCGTCGATGCGCAATATTTCAATGCCTTCTGAGAATCTGGTGCATTCTTATAGAGTGCTCACCTTTTTATTATCAGCGAATTCAAGGTGTTCAACCCCCTCACTTTGTTTTAAAAGTCATCCTTCAGAGTGCCTCATACTCAACTTTTTACCTTCTTAAAAAGGATTGATTTCTTTTACCTTATTTAAGTATTTTTCATTCTTTTTAAAACTTCAAATCTGCACAAACGTTATTTAAAAAAATAGAATAGAATATTTGTGACATTGGGCAGAGGTTTTGATTAACCTTTTAAAATGTGGCCTTGTGCCTTTTCATGAACCATGTGTTTCCATATACCATACGGTTGGCACAGCATAATAAGAAATAGTTTTAGCGTCATTAAACTCCACCAAACTCTTATCCAATAATAAAATAATAGATATTAATTAATAGCTAAAATAAATAATTTTAGCTATTCAATTATTGATATCAAAGAGTGCTTAGCATTAACATTTCTTCACAAGCTCAGTATCTTTTTTTTTCAAAAATATGACAAAAGGGAATAAATCATGATTACGCATAACAATGTAAGTCAATATACAGTTCGTTACATAGTGATGAGTTCAGCTTGTTCTTCATGTAATTTAACTATTCTTTAAATGGATGAACATCACTGAATTAATTCACATGAGTAATTAAGGTCATCTTGAAGAAATAGTATATCGGTAGTTTTCTGTTTGGCAAGCGTAAGCGAAAAATCGTCAAATAATGTAGAGTTCCGCCCAATTTCTTACAGCGATTATAAATAGAAAAATCGCCAAATAATGTAGAATTCCACCCAATTTCTTACAGCGGTCATAAAGCGAAAAATCGCCAAATAATGTAGAGTTCCGCCCAATTTCTTATAGCGATCATAAAGCGAAAAATCGCTAACTAATGCAGAATGCCGCCAAATTTCCTACAGCGATCATAAAGCAAAAAAATCGCCAATTAATGTAGAATTCCGCCAAATTTCTTTGACGATTTTCAGCTGGTTCCCGGCTAAAGGAAAAATACCAGAATATCATTCACAAGATACACAAGTCAAATAGAACATGATTAATTTTTAATTATTCCTTTTAATTATTAGAGAAATTTAAATTAATTTTCATTTTAATACATTACTAGATTGCAATTTTCTGCATTTTGTACCATCCACAGCACTAAATTTAATCTTAATAAATTCCCATAAGCCTTCCATCAATTAAATTGAATTAAGAAAAGAAGAAAAAAAAGGAAGATTTCTAAAGCTTTCAACCCATTTTCGTCTTTTTGACTTCCAGAAATTCCACAGAAAATCTTGGTCAAAAGAGGAGAGAAAAAAACCTCCGAATCATGAATATTCATTATATAGAAAGAGAAAGAACTCTCAAAAGATGAAACCTGAAAAGTTCTTAAGAAGTAACAGTTTTTAAACACCGGAATTACTGAAAGCACTTAAAGATTCGAAAAAGCTTTTACGGTCCTTGAGTTGAGAGACCACTTCATCAAAGAAACATTGTGAACGATATGGGACATAGAGGTTTCTTTGATAAAGCGATTTTTACTTTAACGAATCTGTTCTAATTCAACGTTTTCAGGTTATGTCAGATTTTTTTTTATGTTTCCGTTGCTTTATGGCTATTAATGCATTGGACCTATTTTTGTTAACGTAAAAATAGTTGTATCGGCTGTTAATTCGTTGCACAGCAAATTCTATATCTAAAGTGTATTGGCTTTCTGTAAGTCGAACTGTTTTGCTTACACTTATTAAACATGAAGCATCTAGGAAATTTGTAGAAAGAAAATGTGACTGATTTTGATGAAGATGATTATGTTATGTGAGAATGATGATTTTATTTGTGACTCGAATGATTGAAAAAATTAATTAGCTCAAAAATTACTCAAAAGTTTTAGACTTTTAATATCATAAACTCCGAAAATATTATTGTTCAAAAATAAGTTTAACACTATTTCAAAATTTATTGCCATTTTAATAATTTGAATGTAATAATCTTGGTAATTTTTCTAATGGCAGATTTTTTAAAGATATTTTCCCCGGAATTCCAATAAGAGACAACATTGTTGCTTTTAAATTCAAACCATTTGGTTTATTAATTCAATATTTAATCGCTAGATTTTAATCCATGGTTGAAAGATGAAGAAGAAGTTCACTCTTTAATATTTATGTAATATACACATCATATCGAGAATTTTATAACTAGACTGGATAATTACGTTTTTAATAGCGCTGTAATGTAATGGGACGCATAAGAAGGCTCTGAAAAAACTGTATTAACATCGATTGTCATCCACTAACATCGATTGTCATCCACTTCACTCGAAAATTAAAAAGTATTTAATTTACGAGTGAAAATTTGTGTGTGTGTGTGTGTGTGTGTGTGTGTGTGTGTGTGTG
>JAOUZG010030082.1:6991063-7006366 GCA_026289955.1 Argiope argentata
TTTTTACAGGGGGGCACATTCACTCATCTCACAGATAGCACACAAAGGAATAACCATGCCCGGACCGGGACTCGAACCCGGGACCTCCAGAACACGAGGCAGACGCGCTACCTCTGTGCCAGCAAGCCGGCAACAACTAATAATCAGGTTGATAATGTGACCTTGAACCACCTACAGAAAATACACAGATTATAGTTTTTTCCTTCCTGTGCCTCAAGATTTCAGACTAATTGATGCTGCTCTTTTTTCACTATCATTTTATTCTTCAATTTTTTGGAGAATTTTGGATTTTTAAACTAGTATAATTTTGCTGTACTCTCCAAGAATAATTAGATTAATAGCAGCAGCAAAGATTATGCAAGAGAATCATCGAATTAGCGCGATAATATCTTATCAGAAGTTTGATAATAAATAAAATCGCTTGTTCAAATTTTAGTACATTTGTATGCTTGTTAATCTATTTTAAAATCTTAGTTAAAATATTTAAATTTAATATTTTCTATTTTGAAAAAAAATCTCTAAAGGGAAAAAATGCAGGATTTAAAATTTTGCCCCTTTTAACTTAGTATTCGATTATCTGAAATGATTATAATCCGTTTAGATAACTGAGATTCGGTACTACATACGCATACAAAAGTTAATCAAAAGTCTTCAAATCAATGCGATTTCGGCAAGATGAGGAAGGGAAATATTTAACATAAACAGTGAGGTTCTATCAAAGTCTTTATTAGCACAAAGTATAAAATATCTCCTCAAGGTTATTAGTCATTTTGAATTATAGATAATATCGTGGAAATATTGTAAAAATGCCATTGGTCATTTTACGTTTATAACGATGCAACTATATAGTTAGATGATTCATTCATTCAAACGGACCCGATCATATGTTAACACTTTAAAGATGCAGTTTATGAAAATTTGCATTATTATAGAGAGTAGGTTTTTACTAAAAAGTTAAGTTTGTTTTTGTTCTTTAGTAAATGAGAGGATGGATAAGATAAATCGGTACTTTTTGTTAGCCGGGCGCAAGCAAAAAATCAACAAAGAAATTTGGCAGAGATCAAGATTATTTGGCGATTCTTCTCCTTAAAATATCTGTAAGAAATTTGACAGATTATTTGGCGATTTTCTCCTTAAAATAGCTGTAAGAAATTTGGAATAAATCAAGATTATCTGGCGTTTTTTCTCTTTAAAATAGCTGTAAGAAATTTGGAAGAATTCAAGATTATTTGACGATATTTCTTTTTAAAACAGCAGTAAGAAATTATTCAAAATTCAAGATTATTTGGCGATTTTTGTCTTTAGAAAAGTTGTAAGAAATGTGGCAGAGTTCAAGATTATTTGGTGATTTTTCTTTTTAAAATAGCGGTAAGAAATGTGACAGAATTCAAGATTATCTCGATATTTTTCACTTTAAAATAGCTGTAAGAAATTTAGCAGAATTCAAGATTATTTGACGATTTTTCACTTGCCCCCGGCTAACGGAAAAATACCGACAAACCACTTTTAACCACTTCGCATATAATGACGTGTCTGACACGCAAATCGAATGACTGAATTTTTTTTTCAAGTCTGCAACTAAGTAACAGAATTTAATTAAATACACAAAAATCAATTGTAAACGCTTTAATATCCCAAATGCCCCAAATATAATTAAAAAAATAAAATTAAATTAGCAATAAATGACCAAAATAGGATGCGTCATCTAATTAGAAAGTTAAATAAATTCGTGTGTCAAGTAATTAAACTAAAACGAAGGAATTTATTTTATGTCGACATGAAAAATTGGTATTGGATGGTTTTACCAATATTTGAGTCTATATGCGACAGTAAATAGTCACTGATATAAATTACGGTTACACTTAATACATGAGTATGAAAGTGTTGCAGTTGGAATGCTGGGGGATAAGGTGGTATTTGAGATTCGAATTACTGATCAGTTTCATTGGTAGGGTTCGAATCCGTAGATCCCTAGAAGTCATTATACAGATTCCCAATACTATGTGTGTTGGCGCCAATAAGACAACAGAACGCTCCGCTTTCTAATTTTGTAGCACCACCTAGAGGTAAAATGATATAACCGTTGAAATTATGTTCCTGTGAGTGTTCTGAGTGCGTTGAAAATAAAGCAATGGTGATGTAGTCCAAAAGTTTGTATTTGGGTTGAATCCTAGTATACGGTACCCCTTTGGCGCCATTTTGAAAAATGTCGCCAAGTCAAAATCAACGCATTGACGAATGTCGCCAACTCAACGGGAACCATAGCTTAGGCAACCAGCCAACGAGCGTCCATGGCAGAAATCACGTCACGGCTTCTCGGTAAGAAGTCGCCAAACCAAAGGGTACCGTATACTAGGATTATACCTGTGTTTTATTTATATATGATTGAGTACCTAAAAACTGTGCTATCATGGGCCGAAACAAAGTGTTAACTGAAACGAATCAAAATTGAAACCAACGTAGATGTCAACAATGACCGTAAATGATGCATATATTTTATGGAAGTCCAGCACACTTTGAAAATGTGTCTCTCAAAGCCTTTTTCCATTCTTCTTTAAAATCTCGCTTTACGGAGGATGTACACCATGTGAGTACATTTTTTTTTATTTGTAGATATTGTACTAATTTTGTTTTTAGACTTTGGTAAGTTAATGACTAGACAGTACTGCTTCTTAACATAAATAATGTTGAAACAACATTGTTTGCCTTTCTCGAAATTGCTTGGCTGGATTATTTTAAAACTCTATTTTTTTGAAGTTTTGCATTTTATTTGATATTGTTTTCTTGTTGTTTCAATTAATCACAGTTATCATCAATATGCTACGTTCTTGGATCTATCTTAAATTCTTGTTTTGAACTGTTCCATGGTGTTGAAATCTCGTTATTCTGAAAACATTTAATTAACTTATGTATTTGAATGCACTGTATACGTTCGTTAGATAATTGTATTGTTATTGACGACAATAAGCTGTGTTTTTGAGAGCATATTTCGTAATAAAAAAGATTCCCTAACTTACGAAGTAAGCTAAAAATTACCAGAGGACCAGTTTCACTTTATATAATTTATTATTATTATTATAGGTATGATTAAAAATAAATTTATCTTATTATTTGAATAACTAAAAGAATTTTTTGTCAGAACAAGATGTTGTTTTGGGGATGAGACTTTTTTGCGTCAACAAAAATGCGTGGGCAAATTGA
This sequence comes from Argiope argentata, assembly GCA_026289955.1. Classification (NCBI taxonomy): domain Eukaryota; kingdom Metazoa; phylum Arthropoda; class Arachnida; order Araneae; family Araneidae; genus Argiope; species Argiope argentata. The sequence goes on from JAOUZG010030082.1 coordinate 6,994,265, forward strand.
AATTTTATTATCTGCAGGAGCATCTCAAAAAATCAGCTTTTAATAACGTGTTGCTATCACATTTACAAAATCTCTGATTTAAAAAAAATAAGTTTTAAGGACTACAGCCAATAAAACCTAGAAAAATGTCATTTTGAGCGCTTGATTATAGTGAAATGAAATAAATAGGAAATACGATATTTCTTAAACAATCAATGCGAGACACAGTTTTTGTTAATCGTTTGCAATACTAAAGTGACTCATTCTATGAAACAATGAATAAAAAGTATAATTTAACTCGCACGAGCACGTGGTGCATGGCCGTTCAAGAAATGATATTCTGACATGATACATTGAAATATGCATAGAAGATTTCATTTTAATCTTTTTATTTTATCTTGGCTGTGTACTGTTCATCATTCGTTGATGTGTCCACAAAATTCCGATTTTGTTCCTTTTCCTTCATATCTCTTTTCAGCAGATATAAAATATAATCCAAAATTTTGCTTTACTATCATCGAACTTTCCAATTTGAAAGTATAATTTTTGAAGTATAAATTTTGAAAGTATAACTTTTGAGTTAGAAAAATAAATCATTCTAGTTATTTGATACATCGAAGCACTTAATATGATTATTAATTAATTTGAAAAGCGTATGCATTTTTAAATTATAAATAAAAAGCATATCTCTCATTTTATAATTAAAATATTTATTGAAACGTCAATACATTAAAATTAATATTTGTTAATTACTGCTGTAATTTACGCTAAAATATTAAAATATTCATATTAAGTTATGCTACTTTTTCAAAAAATTACTTTTGAAAGAATCTGGAAAATATTAATTTGGTAAAAAACGAATTAATTTTACATATATTTGGAAAAAATTAACGGAGATAATATTAATTTTTTAATTAACGGAGATAATGTTATTCATTCAGTTCAATATGTTTGGAAATAAGCTGTCGTTTGCTGCAGACAAAAAAAAATATTAATGTACAGAATAATGGATACAAAAAATATTCTAAGTAATAATCATGTTGTTCTTTTTCCAGAAATTTCCGAAGTATGAAAAGATGCTAATTTTAAAATAATTCTCTCCAAGTTGCATTGAAAACATTGAGAGCTGAGATCTTGAAATTTTTTATACAATATTGAGTTTTAAAGCAATCTCTGATAATTTTAGAAATAACTAGTGATAATTATATAAAACGTAAAACATGTGACGTTTTATTTTTGTCCCAATTTAGAAACGATTTTAGTATTAAAAGCAAATATGAAAACTGGAAATAAGCGTTTTTATAACTTTTAACAATCTAGCATTCCTTATTAAAATTACTCGGTTGAAGTGAAGATTAGAGTGCCCTCCTCCCGATTTTGTCGCCAATATGGCAACCTAATGGAACATTCATGTAGTAACCATAATATTGCTTTGTTTACTACTTTTAATAATGGTTGAGTTAGACATAAGCTACAACCATTTATATTAAATGTTTAATCGATATTTTTTATTTAAGATTTAAACTTTTGTTCTTTATTATAATTAAAAGTTTATTTAACAATCAATAAGACACTGCAATTTTGTTTTTCAGGTGAATTCGAACAGAAAATATTTATTATTTTGCAATTTTTAATTGTCAATATGAGCTTTAAAAAAATCGTCTGAATTCTTACTTAACTAAATCGTCTGCGTTCTTGCTTTAAAAGTCAGCTGCAATGGCTTTGCAGTTCTAGTAATTATTCTGTTGCTCTAATGGTTGGTTCCCTTGAAAAGTTGTTATGTCGGTAATTGTGCAAGAATGAATGTTGGATAAATTGGATGGAAGATAACATTTCGAACCTGCTTCAAGGATGTTTTGTGATTGGCATATATAAATATATTTACGAGTTGATGAAGTTAGGGAAGGATGTTTCTTTAAAAATTTTGTATGGAGAATGGTTTGATTGCTTCTTCCTCTCATCTTTCTCTTTTGATTATGCACTGTTTCTGTTATCCACACAGTCTTTATATTCAACGTGCTAGCGAAACCGTAGGATGTTTTTTTAAGTTAAAAAATTCTGCTCGGTGCCTTCAACAGATACCGGAGACATTGCATGCTCTAACTTTTGCTCTGAGCCTAAGCCGGTCTCGAAAGAAAAAAAATACTTATCGGTAAAAAAAAAAATCTTAATTATATGGCGAAAAGTGATAACCGTAACTATTCCACAGAATTGTTTACTTTGTCATCCATTTTTATTGGTAACTTGGCATCCTTGGCGCAGCACACTAAACATCACTTATACCAATTTTAGAGGGAACTTAGTAATTTTACTGACTCTATGGTGTCACCCTTGGCGAGTTATTTGGCGATTAACCGCTGGTGGTAATGACATCGAAAAATCTGATTTGTATTTTATACAATTTTTATCCCATCGATTGAAACAAAAATTTTACACAAAGCTACATTTGTATCCACAAAATCACATATAAAACTTCACATAAACATCACATATAAATGTGCTAGCGAAACCAGTCGATTCCCGCTCCCGCTGATCATAAAGCCGTTGGATGTTTTTTTTAATTAATAAATTCTGTTAGGTGTCTTCTATAGATGCTTAAGGCATCGCACTCCCTAAATTTTATTCTTTAACCAACAATGAAGAATCATAAAATATTGCGCGCCAGTAAAAAAAATCATAATTATATTGCTGAAAGTCGTAACCGTAACTGTTCCGCAGAAGTATTTGTCCGCCATCTTTAGTGGCGACTTTGTATTCTTAGCACAGAAAGGAACACACTAAACTTCACTTTTACAAATCACTCAAATCTTGGTGGCCTGGTATCCGTGGTGGCCGAAGTCGGTAAGGTACCGACATCGGAACCGGATGGTTTCAGGTTCTAGACCCAATTCCACAGAAGAACCTTCATGTAAGAATGTCTGGTGTAAGTTAAAACTTTCGGTCCAAACGTTCTACCGCTTGTGTGGCGTGATTTAGAAAGGAGGGTGCAAGTCCAGATGTTGTCCTCATCATCTGACCGTAGTTAAAAATTACGAGGTCGGTTCCAAAATAGCCCTATTGTTGCTTTAAAATGGCACGTTAAACCTTTGCACTCCGAAAAATAATTAGATGCAAAATTATTCATCTTATACAAAGATTTTCTTATTGCTATGAAAAATAAATATACATAATTCTTTAAAGTCGAATTTCTTTGGAAAAATTAATCTTCATCTCTTAACCATTATGTAGACGTTTTTAACGATTAAATTTGAAATATAAATAAATAAAACGTCAAAATGATACACAATCTTGAATGTCGAGTCAGAAGCGCCAAAGGATTAATGCAACTGAAACTAAACTATTAAATTTACTTATAATTTAAGCCTGGGTTACTGTTATATGACTTAAATCTTGTGTAATCCATACAATACCTTACCAACACCGTAACTATATAACATTACCAATCCCGATAGTAGATTCAAAATAGCCTTTTCCACACCAAGTGCTGTCGCCACTCCTGTTTTATTCATTCCACATTTAAAAGCAGCGCGAAATATTCGATCTGCTCGGGACCTGTCCAACAGAGCGGACGTCGAATGCCATTTCGCTTCACTTCATGCTCTCAGAGCGGTCGACAACTATTCATCGAAGAACAAGGCCCTTATCAGCTCTCTGCCCGAGTTCGCTGCAAATGGCGGGAATTAAGTAAAATGCTGTTTAATAATGCATACGTTGCGTCTGGGAAACGTTTTAATAATTCTGGAAGCAGGCCTATTGATTGCAGCTTTCGAGCGGACGAAAGTCTCGGTTGTTGGCCAATTAAAACTGTTTCGACTGCGTGACGTTTTATATTAATTTTACCTATTACCACTTGTTTAATGAATCAGGAGTTTTGAATATAAATTCTTCTGGTGCAAGAGTTTACTGATTAAAATTTGGAATTATTAAAAAATATCACATCAATTGGGGGATATTTTTAAATTGTTTTATATTCCGCTTATGAATGGGGATATTAGAAATATATTAATCTAATTTATTTTTATACGAAATATTACTCGTAAGATAGATAGATAGATGTATTTATGCCAAATGTAATACAAGAAACATATTCGAAAGAATGTTAAATTGTCAAAGAGTTGGTCATTGTCCTGTTAAAATTGTTTCGATTGTGTGGACATTTATTTTAAAATTAAATAAATTCCAAATTACTAAATGTTTAATGGACGAAGGCTTTTCAATATAATCTCGCCAAGAGGAATAGTTTTCTGATTAGAATTTGAAATTGGGAGAATGAACTGTCTTATCATTTGGCGGATATTTTCAAATTGCTTTTTTATTCAGCTAATGAATGAAAATATTTAGAATTTGCTAATCTGATTTGTTTCTGTATGAAATGTTACTTGTAAAACTATGTATTGAGTTTTAACAAAGTAATATCTGAAATAGATTTGAAGAACCATTAAATTAGACGTCATTGTTTGTGCTTCAAAAGTTATATAAATGTGTTTTTTTTCCATTTATTCATTCAATAAAGTTACTGCATGATGTAGTGAATACATCTGCGTCAAGAAATTCCATAATCCATTTTTTTTTAATTTTATTAGACTCTCATTAATTTGTCGTATTTTTTAAATATTCTCTTTCGGTTTATTTTTTCCCCTTGAAAAATTAATACTTAAAGACTTGGTAAGTCTTAGTCATAGAACAGACACTCCGATACGACACGAAGGCACATTGAATAACCATCGACACTGAATGACCGGACCGCCTCAACGGTAATTAGAGGGAACTGTGGTTGAGTCCTAATGGCCGTCACCGGCCACGGTACAACCCTCCCTGATGGAAGTACGTCCCGTCATCGATGGCAGGAGTCTAACCCCCGCATATTAGTGTACCCACCGGGTTGAAGAGATCCAACCACCATCTCCAATTACGGTGTACCCCCTCTTGGGTGTTAAAGACTTGGTAACTTTCTCTTTAACTGAATATCATTCATAATAGCCAGAGTATACTATTTATAGTACTCATCATTGCATAGTATACTTATCATTGTAAAAGGGTGCACTTTGACAAGATTAATTCATGCTGAATAGAGTTCATCCATATGTTTCAATTTCCGTTAAAAACGAATTCAGAAGTTATTTTATTGAAGAATGGATAATAGCTTATCATTTTTACTATGCTTGACCTTGGTGTACCCCCCCCTTGGGTGTTAAAGACTTGGTAACTTTCTCTTTAACTGAATATCATTCATAATAGCCAGAGTATACTATTTATAGTATACTCTGGCTTTATAGTATAAAACAAATATGGGAAGTTATTTATAGTATAAACTTCCCATATTTGTTTTCCTGTGATTTCTACGAGGCATATTCGGAAAGTAAGTACCGTTTTTTAATAAATAGAACAAAACATTTTTTTTCAAACAAATTTTATTATTACATGAAATACCAAACCTTTAACTATTTTTCTACGTAGTTTCCACCAATGTTCAAACACTTGTCGTAGCGAGTGACGAGTTTTCCTATGCCTTCCTCGTAGAAACTTGCCGCCAACGATGATAAACACGACTGCAATTTCGTACAACACAGTACGTGAAATTTGTGGAAATTCGTCTGAAAGTATCGTTATTGTGAATCGTCTGTTCTCTTTGATTTTTTCATCAACTTTCCGTATCAGATCGTCATTGACAAGAGAACGCCGACCACTCCGAGCCTCATCGTGAACATTTTTTCGACCTTCATTAAACATTCTAATCCACTTCCGCACCATTCCATCACTCATCGCGTTTTCACCATACACTTCTTTAATTTCACGGTAAATTTCAGCCGGTTTCACATTTTTTGCGTTTAAAAAACGGATAACAGAACGAATCTCACAGTCGGCGGGATCAGTAATTGTCTTAAACATTTTAAACAAGCACAGCGAACTGGAAACACAACCTACAGCGTCCAAAATGGCGTCAGTTGAGAGTCAGTGAACAAGGAAGACTAGTGCACATGCGCAGAACGCCGATCGCAGTGCTGCAGCGGCAGTATAATGAAACGGTACTTACTTTCCGTATATGCCTCGTAGTTTTGAGTCTAGATAAAAGAACTTCCCATATTTGATTTTCTGTTATTTCTAGTTTTCAGTCTAGATAGAAGAACTTCCCATATTTGATTTTCTGTGATTTCTAATTTTCAGTCTAGGTAAAAGAACTTCCCATATTTGATTTCCTGTGATTTCTAATTTTCAGTCTAGGTAAAAGAACTTCCCATATTTGATTTCCTGTGATTTCTAGTTTTGAGTCTAGATAAAAGAATTTATTTGTAATGATTACTCCAAGCTTTTATTAGAACTCTTAAAAAAGCTCTTCCCTCCACCTTCGGAATATTACCTGAAAATTATTATTTTCGAATATAACTTGCTTTCAAAGACTTCCTTGCAATATTTGTGTATATATGAACTTAATTTTTTTTCGAGATTCTATTCAACCGTACATTTTTATCGGACTTGTTGTGAAAAAATCAGTACAGTCTCTCAAGTGGGAAATTTTTGGCGAAACAATTTTCGAAATTCCTCATTAACAAGCATTCCAAATTCATACTTTTCTGATAAATAGACCTAATTTCTATAATTATGAATTTATTTATTGTATTTAATTTTGTACACTTGATTATAAGCTTTAATTGTATTGTATAATATTGAAAACTATTAGAGTGGAACAGAAAAATCTCACATCCAAAGATTGAATATAAAGATATAAAAACATAAAACAACCTAACTATTTAGATTGCATAGTTATTGTCAAAATGAATTAAAATTTAAAATCTGGAATAAGAAGTCACGACTCTATTTGGAAGTCTTATACTACAGGAAATGATTTCAATTCCAATTATAAAACTTTTAAACTCAAATAAGTAGTTTAAACCGGCCTCTATGTTGTTCACTATTATCCTTTCATTATTATTATTCCATTTATTTACAAAACAATGCACAATATCCATATTCTAGAAGTTAAATGTTTTAACTGCAGGTGACTCACACCATCATTTAAATTTTGTGTCATTTTAATATCGCAGATGATTCGATAGCTATTCAGTTAAGGACGCTACATTTATCGACTTTCCCCTTAACATCGTCGAGAATTGATTAAATTAAACAAAATGCTCCTTAATGCTAAATATGCATCTAGGAGTGATGCTGTAAAACCTTTTAATAATAATCCTGGCTTTTGATGAAAATTGATTTATTGTAATTTTTGATTAAATTGAAATATACAGTCGATTATTTTGTTCCAGATTTATAATATAACTACGTTGGCATCATTTTAAAAATTCAAGTGCAGTTTAGCTATATCAACGTCCAATTTTAAAGCAACACTAAAGCTCTTTGAAAGGAGTTCTTAATTTTGAGCCCGGTCAGATGACAAGGACATATTTGAACTGGCAGCCTCTCTTCAAACTTCCCCAACAAACATTGGGAAGACGTTTGTCCACGCGGATTTAATGTTCATCAAACCTACTTAGATAATGGTTCTTCTGTGAAATCAGACTTCGAACTGATAAGATATTCTTTTCAAGGCAGCTTCTACGAAAATTTTTGCTTTTAGTTGAAGATCTGAAGCTATAAAATTAATGTTACTGGTTTCAAAGGAGTTCTTCAACATTCTATTAGAATTTTAACAACTTAAAAATATTTTTAATAACAAAATAACGAAGTTTTAAGGGATAATGGCCTTTTAAACCTTGCTTTTTTCAAAGATATTTTATAATTTCTTTGTCAGCCAAAACATTTTCTAAATTGTTTTTTTATATTACACATGTGTGTTTGTTAAACTTATTTAAAAGATATTGCCAAAAGCATGAAGTTCATTGTTAACCTTTCACTCAGAAGCGTCGCCATTAAACCTTTCACTCAGAAACTCGGGGTCACTTGAATGTTACGCCAGAGCCTTAAAACTAAACAACTCGAACTCTCGATCATAGGAACACAATATTAGCATATAAGCCATTTTGGAAGTTTCAATGTTAGTTATTTAATCTTAATATTTTCATGAATAAGCATTCTAAATGTATGCTATCATTATTTAAAATATAATCCAGAACTCTATTTTAAACTTCATGCCTTCCCTTTTTAAATATCAGTTTTAAAGATTCGCTTCTGGTGTGTAATTTTGCCGAAAACATAACTTCTAATTACCTCAAAAACAAAAGTGAATAGTTTTTGAATCTTAAATGCGTTGACTTAAATACAAAATAATAAAGAAATTCGAAATTTTTACGAAGACGTTGATTTTGGGGTATATATGTATAGCAAGTTATTAATAAATGTTGACCTTAAGGCAAAAGTTTTATCTGTAAAGATAGTATTTCTTTCTTTAATAGTTTCTTATCTCTAGAATATCCAATAATTTCCTCTTAAATCCTCATTCAAATTTATTAAGACATGCAGTTATTAGTACCACTTTTATGAAATTTTACTATATAACATTTTCAATAAAACATAAGTTTTTGTTTCATTATTTTATTCTCAAAGATAATTTAATACAATTCAGAGTACAATAAGATTCGAATATTTAAGGTAAAAAAGTAACAACATATTGGAAATAATAAGGAAATTCATTTGTAATAAAATAAATATGCAATTATTAATCAATCAATAATGTTTGTGTATATTGTATCTACCTGTATTGGCGAGAAAAAAATCATGCCTATCTTGCAGCCAAACGCGTGTACCATATTTGAGATTAAAAAGTGATTAACAAAACATAATGCAATTATATCAGTTTAAATAAAGCTTAATAACAAGTTTAATAAATTAAATACAATAAAGATTAAAATGAAATCGGTTATGCATATTTCAATGCATCTTGAACGGCCAATCACCACGTGCTCGTGCGAGTTAAATTATATTCTTATTCATTTTAATTGTTTCATTGAATTAGTCACTTTAGTATTGCAGACGATTATAAGAAAGATTTATCTTGTATTTATTGTTTAAAAAAACATCGTATTTAATATTTATTTCTTTTCATATAATCTCGGGCTCGAACTAACATTTTTGTAGGTTTTATTTGCGGTAGTCATTAACTTATATTTTGTAATCAGAGCTTTTGTAAATGGGATGGTAGCACGTTATTAAAAGCTGATTTTTTGAGACGCTCGTGCAGATAATAAAATTTCAATTTCTCGCCTACGGGTTTTTGTTGACGCCACAAAAGTTCATTCCTAAAACAATATCATGTTCTGACATGATAATAACTAAACCAAACTAATATTATCCAGTTATAGCATTAAAATCACTGAGTGATCAAAGCTACAAAATTTTAAACTGACTTAAAATGGATATAAATTGAATAGGTTTATTGTAAGCAGCTGTGAAATGATACAGGACTATGCTTAGATTTTTCTTTGCATCCAATTACGCAGCAATAGTTAACCAGGGCTTAAATAAGCTTTAAAATTGAACAGTTAAAAGGGAAGAAAAAAATCTACCTTTGAAATATAATGGGGAATGGAGAATGCGGTTATAGCGAATACAAATTATGTCCCCAAGTCACGTGATTTTATCCTATCCAACACCTATGTAGGGTTACACTCCTTCTATCACTATTTGAACTCTATGGAGAAAAATACCAGTAATTCAAGGTATTTTGTTTATGCCGCGAATCGTAGCATTTGCTTATGGAGACAGATATTGAACAATCTTCCTCATAGGGGAGAAAAATAGACAGAACCTCTAATTATTCCTTGATTTTACCCTTACAGTGAGACACATCAGTTTTAAGGATGAGAAACTTCGGACATGGTGATCGGGTCTCGAAACCCGAGTGGGTACAGAAATGATGTTGCGTCGACTACCGCCTACCAATGACGGGATGAGCCTTCAACTAGAAAGGCTGCACTATGGCTGACGATGGCCCTTTGGACTAAATTTTATTTCCCGTTAATGCTGTTCTGGCTGTCTATCATTTAGGTTTTAACTGCATACCTCAAGGTTGGCGGAGTAGTCAAGGCATGATATTCCTTGACTTTATATACAAATACATAGTAACATACAAATCCAACTATCATTTAGGTTTTATCTGAATGCCTTAATGTTGATCAGAGTAGTAAATGCATGATATTCCTTGACTATATACAAATACTTTGTAACATACAAATCCAACGTTATAATTTTATACAATGAATAGGTTAGCTCTTTAAATTTATCTTATGCACAGAAAACTGATAATATTCCAGTTTCTACACAAAAGGGATTTGAATAGTTAAGATTTGAGTTTTATTTATTAGTTAACCCATTCGATGCCAAGCCTAAATTGTATGAGGTTATTCCCATTGCCATTTCTGTTTTGAATGTTATCGTTTATCTAAGTTTTATGATTTCAAAACAAATACGTGTATTTTGTTTTACATAATCATTTACATGTATAAAAATCAAACACGAGTATATTCGTGGTTGGCAATGGGAATAACCTCATACAATTTAGGCTTGGCAGCGAATGGGTTAAATAAAGTAGAATTTTTGTAAAAACAATTAATTTGTAGCTTTTTTTCAGGTTTTTACACTTGTATATTTATGTTTGTGTCCATAAAAAGTTTGCAAGTTTGACAAGTTGTAAGTTATAATATATTGTAAGTATCACGAGTATATTCGGGCTGGCAATGGGTAACACTCTGCCAACCACGAGTATATTCGGGGTTGGCAGCTATTGGATTAATATATCTCCTAGAAAATTCCAAGAGTTCATTTCAGTTCAATAATTCCTAACACACGCAAGAGGCAACCATAATTGATATCCCATAAATCTATTAATGGAAAAGGATCAGAAAGTTGAATAATTTACTATCAGGAGTGATTCTCCAAAATTCGGTGATCCGTTGATGTGACGGATTGGCTTCATTTCAAATTGGTTAGAACTTTAAATATCGCCAATAAATCCGATGCACGGAATTCAGATGGATGTCAGGCGAACGGCGACATCTCCGGATTTTTCCCTCTGTCAAGGTCAGAATTTATAGGAGTTATAGCTTTTCCTGAAAAGGGAAAAATAGAGTTTATTTTCGAGTAGAAAAATAAATCATTTTCCCTGAGTATTTCTTAGAAATGTATCCTTGCACATCAGAGGAAGAATTGTTTAGATCTTGAGGATAAAATGAGAAAGATCTATTTCAATGACCGAATGTTTATGATTTCATCATTTCTTGATATCTAGTTGAATGTTATGTGATTCACAATGATGGTTTGCTTTTCATTTAAATTTTCACGATTCTAAATTATAGAAAGTTAATCTTCAGTATTGGTTAGAATTATATTTTAAAAGAAATGAATCATTTTCTCATGCATAAATCATCGAATTATCAGTTGTATTCAAAATTGATCCTTTTTTCGACTTCTAAATTTTGTGTGTGATTTAGTATATGAAAGGAAGAACAAACTATAGTCACGATGATGATGATCGAATTAAAGACACGGATAGTTAGAAAGAATTGCGTTTATTAGGACCAAGCAACTCGCTGGAGAACAGGAATGAAGAACTGAGCAGAACTCGGCTCTTATACATCTGGAGGACATTCGAGAATCATCTCGTTCGATTGGTAAAGAATGTTCTAGAATCATCTCGATTTTAGAGAAATAATAAGAACAATTTTAAATTAAAAATTCAGTCTTTGGATAAAATGCGCTGGCCGGGAATAGAACCAGGGACCAACGGGTTCACAGTCCAATGCTCTACCAATCGAGCCATGGTGAATCATAAGTCTTTATTTTTGCGGCACTATTTTTATTATAAGACAGTAGAAACTGTGTCTTAAAATATTTATTTTCAAATAGTTTATTTTTAAATCTATACTAAGGCTATTTTGGAATGAACATAGTAATTTTAAACAGTCATCAGATGACGAGGACGACATCTGAGCTGGCACAGACTTAACATGCACCAAACCCGTTTACTCGATGGTTCATCGGTGTAATCGGGTTTTGAACCTGAAACCTTTTCTGTTTTCTCATAGAATATATGTCAAGAAACCATAGTCAAGTTCATATCCATCAATCGGTACTTATCAAAAATATTTTCAATAGAATTAAATATCAATTTTTCAATCATCAAATGGTCATTTTATTAATTACAGAAATATACAATACTTATAATTTTGAAAA
>JAOUZG010030082.1:7031593-7047130 GCA_026289955.1 Argiope argentata
ATAAATTGCATTTGAATACAGTGTTATAAATTGCATTTGAATACAGTTTTATAAATTGCATTTGAATGCAGTTTTATAAATTGCATTTGAATACAGTGTTATAAATTGCATTTGAATACGGTTTTATAAATTGCATTTGAATACGGTTTTATAAATTGCATTTGAATACGGTTTTATAAATTGCATTTGAATACGGTGTTATAAATTGCATTTGAATACGGTGTTATAAATTGCATTTGAATACAGTGTTATATAATGCTTTTGAATGCAATCAAAGACACCTTCTCTTTAGGGAAAAATTGGATTAATTTGTTTTGACAAAACTTAAAAAAATATGACGATATATTAAATAATTTAAGCATGTTATGTGAATACAAATTCCAATAGATTGTCTTCTTACAAGAATCTATTTACTTTTGGAGAGTTTTTCTCTTCGTTTTCTAGAGTATGAAATCTTCAAAGAAAAAAATATTATTATTGTGAAATATTTGGTAATACCACATTGATGATTATCTGCATTTTAGATCTCCCTATGAACAAAAGTCTAATTCTTTTTATTATATTTGTATACCTGTTTGAGAACACACTGAATGAAAAATAAACCACAAGAACGAAATGTAATTTACAATAAGGTTCTAATGAAAAGTCTAAATAAATAAAAATTTGGGAGAGAAATACTTGGATCATTTGTTGATTTGTTTTTCTGTAACTGTGATAACTGAAAAGCAAAGAAACATGAATGGATGGGTTTTATTTTATGAATTCAACACTAATCTTATATGTATATTTCACCTTTGTTACTCAATTTTTCGTATACTACGGAACTAAACAATAACAGATGAGAAATATATGGTAAATAATAGAAAAATAATCTTTGAGTTATTTCTTGGCGTTTTGCATTAATATCACATTAACGAAGAAAGCAAGATTTTAATCCTAAGATGAAATTATATTTCACAATATTTCACTAGTGTTAATAATTTCATATTGTAATAAGTCTTGAAATAATCTTGCTTATAAATGTATTCTTTGTATAACAGTTATAAAATTTATGAAAAAAACGTTAATAAGATTTTAATGGAGATTAAAAACCAATTTTTGCAACCTAACAATTATTGAAAGCAATTTTATTTAATTATACTAATGTAAGAAAGACTTTCTTCTTATATATACTAATTATCATATCATAATATTATCAAATAGATTCAAGGAAAAATATAAGGCATAAACTCATGGAGTAAAAAATGTAGTGTCATTATAAATTTCTTGAAAAAAAGTAATTCACAGCTTTCAATTGTAGATAACCCGATATTTAAAATTTTTTAGTAATATTCAATTGTTTCGTGTAATTGATTTCTATCCTTTTCTACGTATAAATATTTAACGGAATTTCTATCGAATTTTTTTTCTAATATTAATAAATGGAATATGTAAATATTTAATACTTTAATTACGAAATAATGCTTTCTTGAAGTAATATGTCACTACGACACGTATCGCACACTTTAGACAAAAATGGAATTGTCGAAGATTTCTTTGAAAAATTCTTAGATATATGAGAAGTAGTTTAAATGTTATTTGTTATACAACTGTATTAAAAAATTCTATTATTAACAATTTTATTTACTGAATTCTAAACAGCTAAAAATATGCTTGGAAAAATATTTTATTTACAATATTAAGTTTAATTAATCTTATGCAAGTCCATATATTCAATAACAGTGATATATTTGCAATTTTATTTCTAAATTTCAAACAAAGGAGTTTGGTGACGTTTCTAAATTTTCTGTGAAAAAGAGGTTTATATATATATATATATATATATATATATATAATATATATATATATATTAATATAATATCAAGTGCTTCTCATTAGCAAAACTTTTTAAGTTAAGTGAAGTTTTTCTCATATCGATGTAAATATTTTCTGTTATTATTAGTGGTATATGATAATAGATTAAAATGAAACACAAATGTTTTTAACTAGGCAAAACTTCAATGATACAGTCGAACAGATGTATTAAACATTGTTTATGCTTAAACTAGAGATAAAATCTTTATTTTCCTATCTCAGGGTCTTTAAAGTCAACATCTTTGAAAGTAGTGGTATACAAGTGTCAGTTATAGATGGGATAGAAGATAACTTATTTTTACCAAAATTGTTTTTCGAATACTAAATGAATCATTCAATCAGTTTGTGTTTTATTTCTCATTTTCTATATATTGCCTAGTTATTTAATTTTTCTTTTATTCTTATTGTAGATTTATTTTTTGAAAAAAAAAAATGAAACCTGCTTTCACCTATGTGACGAAGAAAATGAATGATATGACCTTTAAATTTGAAAATTCGGTGTTGAGATAAAAGCCAAAAGGTAAGTAAATAATATTATTTCCTGTTACTTTTTAAACTTTGATTTTTTAAATTTTTTTGTTAATTTAATATAATTTGGAAGTTTTAATAAAAGCTCTAAAATTAAAGAATGATTATCTAAACAAAACTAAAATAAGTAATCACAGTAGTTTAGCTTAAGCAATATTATTTTTTGATGCATTAAATGTTTCATTAAAATTATTTCAATTAGCTCTTGTTAGTCGTAAGATTAAGCGTATAAATATAAAAATAAAAGGACGTTAAGATTTTCATGCTTAAAGAAATTAATTTCGATAATTTCACATAATTTAAATGGAACTATAAATATATTTGGTCTATGGATTTGCTGTGAAATTTTCTTAGAAAATAAGGCATGCCAATGATTAGTATGTTTCTAATTTGTCTAATATAAACAAACTGTAAAATGACTGAATAGAATATTCAATCACAATCGATGAATAAGTTACAATAATGTTCTGAGGTTGCATTTAACAATTTAATACTTTTTTTAATTTTATGAACCTATTTTAGTAAAATCTTTATAGATTCATAATTATGCTGAAAAAATTAATACATTCAATGCGTTTCATGCAAAAAATTATACATGAGCACATTTTCAATAAATACATTTAGATAATAAATTAATACATATATAAACATTATTATAATGCATATGAAACGCAATTATGTTGCAAATTCATTATACATTCAAAAAAAGGAAGGGTATCATAGAAATAAAAAAGCAGCATTTACAAATAATACTCAAATATACATAATAAATAGAAAATTAAACTAACTTTATATACACATATACTTTAATTAATTTAAAATTTTGCAATAGGTACATTCAGATTTATAGGATAAAAAAACATGCAATCACTCCATTTAATAAAAACTTCGTCAACTTAAACTCATCTTATTTAAAGAGAATCAATAGCTATAAGAAGCAAAAAATAATAGCATGTCTACACCTAAATTTTTAACTCTATTTATGATTTAAAATTCCAAGTTATAACAAAGGTTTAAGTCCGATGATTTCCAGTTCAATAAAGTTGATACATGAACATCCTATGGTACTTGTGTTTTATACCGTCCAACTTTATCCTCAAATTTAAAGTCGTCGCCAATGAGTAGCCAAGTATGGCAATACGGCAATTGTGTAATACATTGATCTTTATCGTTTAAATTTAAATCCGTCGCCAATGAGTGACTAAATCGTTGGCGAAGACGATCTAATACGTAAGTACCCATCCTATATTGAAAAATTATTTGTGGTATAATTTTTGATGGAATAAAAGCATTCAGAGAGATCATTTTCTCGAACCACATACTTTAATTAATTTTAATATTTTATAGATTACTTCAGATAAATTTAAATTTATGTTATCAAAACACATTTATACAATGGCCTTAATAAATAGAATCATGTTCAATTTAACTTCATCCTGTTTGCAAAGAATTAGTAAGAATAATCATATGAAACACAGAAAGCCAACAGCATGTCTGCCATTAAATATTTAACTCACTTTAAGATTTAAAATTCCTTGTTAAAGTGAATTTTTGCTATTATTCCAATTCAGTAAAACTGATACATTTGTATCCTAAATTGAAAATTTATTTGCCGCATAATTCTTTATTAAAGAGAATCGGGAAGATTGATAGATCGCTATCTCAAAATTCGGCGATCCACTAAACTGAAATATTTGGAAGACTCCAGAAAGGTGGGAATTTTAAATGTTACCCATAAATCGCACTCACACTTCTCAGATTGATGTCGAATAGCTCCGAGCCAGATAGACGGTGACATTTCGGATTCCACCGCATTTCAACCGGACCAGAGAAGGAGGATGAAATTTATGGCAGGTAGAACTTTTCCCGAAAAGGGGAAAGGGCTGTTTAGTTTAGGAGAGATAAACTGAATCACTTCCCGGAAAATTTCTGGGAAAACGCATCGTTACGTATCAAAGCATGAATTGTTTATTGAATTTTAGGAGAATAGGGCGAATTATCCGCGTCAAAAACAAAGTTAATGTAAATTCATGATATCTGAAATTTCGAATAAATTTTGGGCTATTGTTAAATGCTGGGAAATTTTTTGAAAATAATAAGCAAGTAAGAAGAAATATTTTCACTCTTCATATTTCTCGGAATAAGAAATATTTTCACTCATCCAATTTCAATTAAAGCCAGATAAATAAACTGTCACTTCAAAATAATCACATACTTCTTTAAGAAATTCTTATGGAAAATTTTATATAGAATTGACGCAATTCAACTTTCTATTCTTTTTTCATTCGATACCAATATATTATAAATCCTAATAAAGCTATTCAACATTAAGTAGTATAATAACGATCGTAATTATTTAAAATAATCGCCCTGTTTGAAAAATTGATGCAATTGTAGGATGTTACTTAAATACTTTTAAATGATTGATGTGCAAAAATGTTTAAATGTATATTATAGATTTTTTAATTTTATGTTTCACACATTAGTCGATTTCAGTTGTCTATAGAATGTTTTTATTTTATGTAATATGCAATCCATTGAATTATTTGCATATTTCTCAAAAATATTTCTTGTTTTTTTTGTTGCCAATATTTTAATCCGTTTTTTTCTTATCGATGGTTTCAAGTTTTAATGTATCTTAAATGCTGCTAAAGAGTTTCTTATTTTGATAACAACGAATGTTTCATGTTTTCTCCAAGTAAAATAGCTTATATGAGCAGATACATTGAGGCAAGTCTTCATTTGTCTTCTGCTTATAAATTATTAAAAAATCCAATTCAAATATTCTATTTACAATATTTACTGAGAAATGGCTTCGAAAGAGGAGTCATTGAAATTTGAACTCATTGATTATCCGTCTGACAACAGATATTCATAAAATTGTCTCTCAGTAAGAGTTAAATCTAGTGGTTTGAAACCAGGATTCTAGTATCATTAATAGCTCCAATACATTTTCATACATCAGAAGCATACGAGCATATTTATCTACTCCCATTTTTAAGTCATCCTTAAAAGCGCATGCCTTATTAAACACCAGTTCTATCAACTACTGCCCTGTTGAAGGAATTTCTGAAGGGAAGCCATAAAAGCTTCGTTCCTCGCTGAATGGCAAGGAATATTATTCAAGAATGAAATGAAGCGAAACGGTATCTATCATTTGCTACTTTGATGCGGCTATGAATAGATGGAATATTCATAGCAGCGTTTGTATTTAGATAAAATATTAATAGTGTGGCATTTAAATATAGTTCCGAAATGGTGGTTTAAAATTATTCAGGAAATTATTTATTTAAATTAAGATTTTGAAAATGAGTGACCAGTTTAATAAAAAAAAGTTACATGGCAACTACTTTGAAACGGATCTCTTGATATTCAGAACCATAGTCAGAAATAAATATCAGCTACTGAACCCATATTATTTTACTAAAGTTTTACACATCAATAGCATTACTCAGGGAATTATGTATTTAAATTTATAAATTGAAAAATGAGTGCACAATTTGAAAGAAAGACTGCATGGCAGCTACTTTAAAATGGGTATCTTGATATTCAGAACCATAATCATAAATAACAGCTACTGAATCCCTATTCTTTTCCCAAATTTGTACACTACAACAAATGTAAAATTAAAAGTAGCAAAATCCTGTCAAATTGAATTATAATAAGCTTTTAATTCTATTCAGGCTATAAAACTATAGTAGAATTAAGAAATTTTTTAACCCTTAATTTGAACTTGGTTTTGTTTGGTTAAGTTATATTAATATCCAGTTGTAAAGTAACAGTAGGGATATTTTGGGACAGACTTCGTAATTTTCAGGCGAGATCGATGGTGGAGACGACATCTGAGTTGGCACCCCCCCTCTCCACCCCACACCAGCGGGAGGACATTTGGTTCTGAGGGATTTAGCGTGTAATAGACCCTCATACGTTACAGTTTTTAAGTGGAATGCGGTTTCAAACCTGAGATCTTAATACTCACCAGCGGAGATCTTACCACTAGACCTCTGCGGTCTATTTGCTCTTGAAAAATTAAAGTTAACCTCATTTTAATTAAATAATAATATGTTTATTATTTATTTTATTTTATGATCCGTAGAAAACATCACCCCTTTGGCGCAGTTTTCAAAATCGCTAACTTCCGCGAGTGGCTGGTTTCTTGGCTTCCGCGAGTGGCTGGTTTCTTACATCAAAATTTTTGCATGTGCACTAATGCAATTGATTTCATATCTCACCAGATTTGAACTTTCCCTACCAGATAAATTGTTATAAAATCCCATGTAAAGTTAGAAAGAAATTTTGGCCCCACTTTTATGAAAGCCAATATGGCAACGTAAATACTGGTGTTAAGTACTGACAGCCTCGAAATTTACAATGATTACTTACTTAGAATTATATTCTTAAAATCGCCTCCAGAAAATTTTACATCTTTTATGCCAATACCAGAGAGTATGCCCTTTTATTGATAGCTGGCAAATTAGTCATATAAGTTACTAAACAACCAGTTGAATTAATACGTGGATACCATCACTGTTCTCTTATATCTAAGGAGTCGTCGTATTCCGTCAGCATATGTACCCATAAAAAGCAAGAACAAAAGTGACAACAGAAGCCTTTCTTTAAAGAAATCCCCATCGCTTGCTGTGAAAGGAAGGAATAAGGAGGATAAAAATAGAACTTCAAGGGTAAGAGAAGTTAGAAAGGTTTGAAATTCCTTACAAAAATCGGAATTGAGATACCCAAATAAAAAATGACCCCTGAGAGGCTGGGTTAACAGATAGTTTGTTAAATTTAACCTACTATTTTTTAAATGTTAATATATTCACACACGTTAACACACACACACACACACAAAAAAAACATGCTCAGATTTTGTGTAGACATATTGATTGAAAAATTGTAATTAAATTTTCAATTTTTGTGCAACGACAATTTTATAAATTTTATAAACTGTAATTTCCCAGTTTCTGAATTATCATTTATACGCAATTATATCAATTATAAGTGATCATTTATATGCAAGCCGAGGGTCCCATAAAATTTTTCTCGATATTGATAGAAAAATCGTTTAAAAAATACAAAAGATGTTCAAATGGAAAGGTACGAAAAGTCGAAACAACGTAACCGTTAACATATTTACCATTGCCTCAATGGGAGAGCTTAGGGAGACATCTAGGGATTGGAGCCTATGGCGTAGATCGGGGCATGAGCAGAAGAGATTATAGGTTCTTATAAAGAGGGCCGTCTGATTGAAGATAGGATGGCACATGCACAGAAGAACCATTAACTGCGATTTGTACTTTGAGACACTCCGAAGAATACACAGGACCATCAAGAACAGAAGACCGAAGCGTCTTGTGCAGGCTGTGGTTCTGCTCCATAAACACATTTCTAGATATCACTTAGTTAAAACTGACCACTTCTAGTGGGAGTAACTCGATCTCGATCTAGTGGGAGTAACTCGAAACTGACCACTTCTAGTGGGAGTAACTGACCACTTCTAGTGGGGGATGACTCGACCCGGATATGTCAACCTGCGATTTTCATGTATTTGGTACCCTGTAAAAACATCTGAAAAGAAAGCGTTTCAGTTCGGACTGCAAATTCAAGGACGCTGTGAAGGACTGCTTTCCGTCATGGCCACAGTTATGTTGTTGTTACTTATGGCAATAGCCATATTGAACAAGTCCCCCCCGCTGATACAGCAGCAGATTTAAGCCGAAAGGAGAGTCTCTTGTTTTTGAAGTAACGCCAACTAGGGCCAGGAGTACGACTTAGCTACACACTAACCACATTTGCTTGTACAACCCCTTTTAACAAGGGGGCACATTCACACATCTCACAGATAGCACACAGAAGAACAGCTATGCCCGAACCGGGACTCCCAGAACACGAGGAAGACGCGCTACCTCTGCGCCAGAAAGCTGGCTCGGTCACAGTTATTCTGTGAGCAAGGATACCTTCGACTTGTTATCAATGGAATCGTTGTGCTTAGGCCTATGATGCATTCTTTGAATAAATCCTTGATTCCACATTGTCGTTTCGTGCGTTTTCATTTGAGCACCCCTTGTAAATCTCTTATCTAAAAAATAAATCTCTCTTAATATATATCTATGAATATATGTGTCATATGAGGAAACTAAATAAAGAGAGAAAAAGATATATTTGATCAATTTCTTAAAATTTTATTTAAGTTGACTGGTTTAGTGAGATCGCACTACGCAATATAATTTTCTATCATTTCCTGATTTCCTAGAGATTTGATATTTTTGTATCAGTTTATCTTCGATCAGAAAATACAATTTTAATGATTTTTTTGTGGGGAATTACTTATTTATTTAATCAATTTAATTAAATTTTTAATCTCTGCTAGTAGCACCAGCTGTTAGTGGACATGAAGAAAAACTGACTCTCAAATCTCATGATTATAATAAGAAAACGGAAATTAAGCTTTAAATGGAAGAAATAAATTAAAATAAAGCAATCTGCATTCTCGTACACTTATAAAAATGTTCTTATACCTTTAGAAAACTTTGTTATTATTGAAAATTGTTGATATATCTGTCTAATATCTGATTCTTGATAGACTACTAATTGCATTTTCGTTGCGATATAAATTGGTCTTTTAAACAAACAACAGGAACTAGCATATTGTTTAAATTACAAAAGTACTCTGGGGACGATAAAAAGAAAATCGACTTACGTTTTAGGATAGCTAATTCCACCAACCGGATTTAATATAGGGCATCACAGTTATTACTAGTTGACTGAGTCTTTACCTCAACCCACAGTTTTAATGCGTCCTCAGGCGGTAAAACACTAAGGTTGTTGCATTATTGTTGGCTTAGTGATAGAATTAATTTCAATTCCCCCAGGTTGTTTTTGGAACACACAAATTGTCTAGAAGTTGCATTAATTTAGATTTATAACAGCAATAATTAAAGAAAACAAGCCGTTTAATTAAAGATAATAGCATGCCGGACTAATTTCAATTAAAACAATTCAAATGCCAAATGGATAATTATTTTTCTTGTAATTAGCTTTGCTGCTCGTGGAATAAAATTTCTATTCTTGTCGGAAATGTTTGATTAAACAAATGCGATGTCAGAATGTTGTGGTTTAAAGGAGTGTCAACAACTGTAAAATAAGTATGTAATTTTTCTTTTTAAACTTTTGTTAATTCCATTATATTCATTAACAGAAAAAGACAAGAAATCAATTATGATAACAAGCGTAAAAATTAAATTTAAATTTCTGACAATTGCAAAATTTAAATTTCTAAACAAAATTTTCTTTATAGGAAAATACCATTAAAATTATGTAATTTCTTAATCTGCAGTTACTTTAGTGCATTTGTTTTAGTTAAGGTAAGATACTACAATAAAAAGTCTTTTTTTTCCAGAATAAATTTTATTTAATTTTCTTTTTTTATACTTCTTTTATACAGGAATATATATTTGTAAAAACTGTTATCAATGCACTTTGATTGATTTTAACCCTTGAAATGCCCTTTCATAATTCAAGATGGGCATATTTTAACGTTTTATTTATTTATTTAATTTTGATTCTTAAAAAATCTGCAGAGTTGTAAGAAGACGCAAATTAATTAAAATGGAGAAATCGCCTTAAATTAATTCTATATATTTTTTGGAGGAATAAACAAGTATTTGTATTAGATGAGTAATTCTACATCGAATTTTTTTCCGAGTGCAAAGAGTTAAATTTCTTACATTTTAACAGTAGTGTTATTCTTAAGGGATTCTCCAAGAATTAACAATTATATTGTTACATTTTTAGCGGAGCGGGTTCGGATTGAATGGACTTTATTTCAGGACAGCACAAACAAATTTATTTACAGCTATTTACAGGTATATACAGAATGACTTGAAAAAGTAAAACTTCAGAAAACACAATCCAGCAATAATCAGTCACTTACAGCGTAAATACAAGTTTAACGCACAATAAGCGCAGTCTGCAAAACAGCTATCGTATAGCACAGCAACAGTAAATCACAGCGAGCTCAATAACTCAGCGTTAACAGCAAACGCAAGCACAGCTCACTAATAACAAGCGAAAATCCGCTAGTCCAGCAAAACGTTTCTCTCCCTTGAGAGAGCAACTGCCGAAAAGCGGTAGCCCGTCTCTTATATAGTCGGGCGAAAGTGCCTGGAGAAAACGCGGAGCAGCCAGAATTTTCTCTGGGTTACCAGAATATTCCTCTCTCCAAGTCTACTCGGCTGGCGCGGAATTCTTTGTGAAGCGCCGCCAACATTTTCTCCTTCGGAGCACGTTCGCCCGCTTGTAACAATATTATTAAATATATGATGTCAATGATTATGATGACGCGTTCACTTCACAACGGAAGGAGGGTGCAGTTGCTTCTGAGGGTATGGAAAACTGAGCATCTGAGGGTAGAAATCTGGCCTCTAGCTCATATGGAGATGAAACACACTTATCTCCATCGTTTTTAAAGGGGTTGAGGGTATATTAATACATTTCACAGATAGCACACATAAAAACAAACATGACCTCATCGGGACTCAAAGCCGGGACGCCCAAATCACGGGGAAGAAGCTCTACTTCTGTGCCAAGACGCCGACTATTGATCAATTGATTTACTTATTAACTTTAACCATCAACTTTTTGGAAGAGAATGCAGATCATACCAATTTGAACTTCAACAGCATTCTCAACACAAAGCATTTAATTTTCTTTGCTTTTTAACATGTCAGAATATGTTGTGGTTTTAGAGATGAGGTTTTAGGCACCAGCGAACAACCGTTGGCGAAAATAAAAAATGTTATTATCTGCACGAGAATCTCAAATCAATCTCAATCAGCTTTTAATATGGCGTTGCCATCGCATTTACAAAAGCTCTTGTTAAAAAAATAAGTTAATGACTTCAACAAATAAAACCTAGAGAAAGGTCATTATGAGAGCGTGATTATATAAAATGAAATAAATTGGAAATGTGATATTTTTTGAAACAATGTATACGAAACGAAGTTTTTTTTTTTTGGATCGTTTGCAGTATTAAAGTTACTCGTTCAATGAAACAATTAAAAGGAATAAAAGATTGAAATTAAATCTGTTGTGCATATTTCAATGTATCATGTCAGAACATTATTTCTTGAACGGCCAAGCACCACGTGACTTGCGCAAGTTAAACTATATTTTTATTCATTTTAATTGTTTCATTAAATTTATCACTTTAGTAATACAAACATTTTTTTCAACACTGCTTTTGTAAATGGGATGGTATCACGTTATTAAAAGTAGATTTTTTGAGATGCTCGTTCAGATAATAAAATTTTTATTTTTTCCCTGCGTATTTTGTTAACGTCATATAACCATTCTAAAGTGACTCATTCATTAAAACAATTAAAATGAATAAAAAATTAAAATGAAATCTTTTATGCATATTTCAATGTATTATGTCAGTACATCATTTCTTGAATGGCCGAGCACCACGTGCTCGCGCAAATTAAATTATATTTTTATTCATTTTAAATGTTTCATTGAATTTTTTACTTTATTATTACAAACTTATTTTTTAAATTAGAGCTTTTGTAAATGGGATGGCAGCACATTATTAAAAGCTGGCTTTTTTGAGATGCTCGTTCAGATAATAATTTTTTTTATTTTTCACCTACGACTTTTGTTTGTGCGACAAAACCTCATTCCTCAAACAATATGTTCTGACATGATAAAAAAATATAATTTAACTTGCTCGAGCACGTGGTGCTTGGCCGTTCAAGAAATAATGTTCCGACATGATACATTGAAATTTGCATAGCAGATTTCATTTTATTCTTTATATATAACTTGAATACTTAGAATTTTATTTCAATTCAACATAGCATATATTTCAATTAAAACTTATTTGAGATAAAACTCTGATGTAAATGGATCAGAAAGGTAAATCGATAGTCATAAAAATCTATCATCGACAAAAACGATGAATTAGGGGGACTCTAGAAAAGTATGAACTTTATACACCATCGATAAATCACTGTCTCACTCAGATGAATGTTGGAAGAGATGGACGGTGACATCCCGGATGTAGTCACGTGTCAACCGGATCAGCGGAGACGGAGAAATGCATGGCAGATAGAACTTTCCCCTCCAGGGTAAAAGGCTGTTTATTTTGGGAACGATTAACTGATTCTCATGCTCGAAAATGTATGGGAAAACACATCGTCGCTTACCAAAAGAGGAATTGTTTATTGACTTTTCGACGGTGTGGGCGAATTATTCATGTCGGAAACAGCATTTACTATCAGTTAGCATTTATTTAAGTAAGGAGGAATGCGAAACGTTTGGAAATAGGTTGGTTGTTCCAGTTATGGATTTGAAAATTATTGATGAAAAAAATGAAAAGATTTTGATTCCCGTTATTCAGATGCATTGTTTCTGTAGATTAAATTCTTTCTGAATTTTCTCCTGCAGATCTCTTCTGAATTATATTTGCAATTTTATTTGTGGTTATTCTGAGAATTGGAAGATTAATAATGATACTTATTTTTAATAGAATGAAAATAGAATTAAAACCATTTTATTTATTTCATTCCACTCCAAAAAAGGAAAAATTAACCAGTTAATTGGGCTTGTCATGTTGTTACTAATGGCACTTGCCATATTGGGCAAGCCCCCCGCTGTTACAGCAGCAGATTCAAGCCGAAAGCTACACACTCACCACATTCATTTGCACAGCTCCTCTTCATAGGAGGGCAAAGCCACACATCTCACAGAAAGCACACAGCTGAACAACCATGCCCAAACCGGGACTCCCAGAACACTGTTAACCAAAAGTATAAATTGTCTCATCCCCTTTTATGCAAATCGTCACGCAATTTTCCACGATGTTGTGTTTTTGATCACGTGATCGGAAGTCGTTGGGTAGGCGGTGACTTCCGGTATGTTTGATATTTAAAAGGATGTTCAGACTTTGGTGCACCGCGGTTAATAGAGCTCTCTATATAGAATGACATCATGGCTTTATCTCTGAATAGAATGATCTCATAGCTTTAACTCGGGTAATAGAATCCTCGGGCAGTTAACTCTCTCGATTTAAACTGTATTAAGGCATGTGTTATCTGCTCTGAGTATATTATTTTTCCTCTTAGTTAAATTGTCTTTATGCATTATAAATTGAATTGATGATGAACATTTTTTTAAATAAAAAAAGTGATTTCTTCCGAAGGCATCATTATTTTTGTGTCACTTAACACACTGTGCAACTCTGCTGTTACGTAGTTGGGGTGAACAAACACGAGGAAGACGCGCTACCTCTGTGCTTGTCATGTATGTACATCAATCCGAATCATCATTTGGAACCAGTTAACTTGTAATTTTTTTTGAATCTAATAAAGGAGATCTTATTTGTTTTAGGATGAATTTTTAACAAAATGCATTATATATCCATTTATATTGTTTTGACTTGTATACACATCAATGCCTGATTTTTATTACATATCCCGTACCGTCTTTTATAAGTAAATTCTGTAATGAAATTATTAAAGATACGAATATACGAAAAATATTTTCATAAATGCTTTGGAGTAGACTTCTTCTTGTGTGTAGCCGACCACCCCGCCACCACTGAACGTAGCAGTATCGACAGAATTTGTTGTGCAGATTGCTGTCTTTAACATTTTCCATCTTTACAGTGACTTATTTGTCAAGCCAACATTCTCTTATCTTGATAATTGCTCCCGAAAAGGTCAATAACTGTTCTTCCTCCTCATCTTCCAATTAAACAAAGAAGAGGCTATAGCTAAAAGAAAATGTCCTATATATTTTGTTCAAATTTTAAAGCGTTTATAAAAATATTTTTTATTCATCCAATCAAGTTGAAGTCAATTTTTCAAAACTTGTAGTGGATGGCATTTGATGGTAATACATTTTTTTTTTCAAATATTAATTCATTAGTTTTTTTATTAATTAAAAACTGACTTTCTCGCCAAAAAAATCTTCATTTCCCCGCCGCCAAATAAGAAACGAACTCCGCTTGTTTTTTTCGCATACAATAGCATGTTAGGCGTAACATGTTTTCGATCGATTACTTTAACTGTTTATTTTCATAATATTTGATGCATTTAATATTATGAATTACTTCTGTTTATTTTCATAATATTTGATGCATTTAAAATTAAACCAGTAAATGAATCCATTTTTCTTGCTCATTTTAGAGTTCTTTCGAGTTAAAATAATACAGAATTTAAAAAATTGGAAATTTCTAATCTGTATTGCGTTCCCCAAATTGTGTAGAAAAATCACGCATTTTGCGTTGTCACAATTGGTTTTGAATCCTCAAACGGCATTAAAAATTCAACGCTAGCACAATTTTTTGATCAATCATTTTGTAATTGTCAGACCGGGATAGTCTGGTTGGTATGGCATGAGATTCACATCTTGAGCTGTGAATTCGAACACCATAAATAGAAAGGAGAATGGAAAATTACTAAGAACTTCGCTTTCTATCTTGCCGCTTAATATTGTGATCCTGTCATATTTATATACAAATTTTCATTAATTGTAAATATTTAATAAATATTTAACCCTTAATAATCTAGAGTTTCAATTTTGATACTAATCTTTTAAACCGAATGTTCACATTACTAGTAGTTTTTTTTTATAGTTTGGATGTACGTATTTTACTGTTGTATAATATTCTTTCCAACGAAATTTTTTTAAAAATCAAATGTCATTATTGTTTTATTTTATCTATGACATATTACTCGCGCGGCAGTGAACAAGTAAACACATTTTACTAAAAGTTTTGTTGAATACAAATTTGATACATTTTCTTTTTCTGAAGAATATTAATATTTTTGAGGTAAGTGAATATATTATTTTCGCTATGAATCAATGTTTCGCATTATTTCATGCATAGGTATATCTGATTTCTTTATGGCGTTAATGAATGAAGATCAAAATTGATACCTGTTTTTTTTTCTAAATAAATATGTAAAATAAATATTGTGATTTTTTTAGCTATTTTTCCCTTCATCTAGACCCTCAAGCAAACACAGTAATATAAAAAATAAATCACTTTCGTAAATCAGGCTACTAAGGGTTAATAAAAAATAACTAAAATAAAAATTTTCTTTGTTAACCTATGTAGGAATTGATTTAAAAAAATTATTTTTTATATTA
>JAOUZG010030082.1:7047230-7058862 GCA_026289955.1 Argiope argentata
GCGCTTCACAAGATATTCCGCTCCAGCCGAGTTGACTTGGCGAGAGGCATAGTCTGGTAGCCTCTCGATTGTACGTGAAACGCCGCGTTGCTTCCCCCTGACCTTGGGCGCGCGCGGGCCCGGCTATATAAGGGAAGGGTTGCCGTAAAAGGAGTCAGTGAGTGAATCTCTCAAAGAGAAACGTTTCGCTTTACTTGCAGCTTTTCGCTTGTATTAGTGAGCTGTGCTTGCGTTTGCTGTTAACGCTGTGTTATTGAGCTCGCTGTGATTGACTGTTGCTGTGCTATACTATAGCTGTTTTGCAAACCGTGTTTATTGTGCGTAAGACTTGCATTTACGCTGTAAGTGACTGATTATTCTTGAATTGTGTTTTCTGAAGTTTTACTTTCCCAAGTCATCCTGTAAATAACTGTAAATAGCTGTAAATAAATTTATTTGTGCTGTCCTCAAATAAAGTCCATTCAATCCGAACCCGCTACGCTAAAAACGTAACAATATTAATATATTTAATATTTTTGGAATACATTGTGTTATCTCTTTAAAAAGAATATGTTGTATATGCTAAAGAGTCATCCGACACATAAATTTCTCTAAACAGAATAACTAGTCCGAAAAATTCGTCAGTTATTAATTAAAATACATCCTAGCTGTTTACTAGTCTTTATTATGATTCATTTCAACACTTCCCCAACACATGCATTAATATTCAGTAATCTCCGTGGGAACAGGTCAGGAAGAGGGACAAATGAGTTGCCCAAGTAAATTCTAAAATTCAGTGATCCGTGGAAAGTGACGGATTTGGAATAAATCAATCCCCGAAGTATCAAAAATAGATCAGACACAGGCAACTACAGATCTTTCCATGTGAGACGGACGATGACATCCAAGGATTCATCTGCCTGTCAAGGAGACTTGCCGTGATAATTAGAATTTATGGGAAATGTAACTTTTCTTGAAAAGTGAGAACGGTCGTTTACTTGAGAAGAAATAATTTAATTTTCTTTTCAAAACATTTCCCCGAAAATGTCCTATTTTGCATTAGAGGATAAATTGTTTTGACTTTGAGGAATAAAAAAAAAGGGTGAATTATTCGATGCAAAAAATAGACTACTTAAGATCTCAAGAATCTGGATTGATAGTGAGGGAATCAAGTGGTTCATTAATTTTTCACGTTTTATAGCGTGAAAAGTGTTTTCCATCAGTATATTTTAAAAGAACGTTTAAGTGTTTCTTTAACTTTATTGTTAAAGTGAAAGCTGGCATTGTCAAAAAATTATTCAAAGTCATAATTTTTTTAAAAAAATATTAGGAAAAGAAGTTACCAAATACAAAGTAATCGCCATATGTATTCCCAAGATATGGCAAAAAAGCAAAAGGATAAAACCATTATTGTTTTCTAGAGAAGTGGTTTTGAATTCGGTATAAACTTTTTCCCATACTTCATTCAAGCCTAGGAGATAGACATTTGTGATTTATTTCGAACTAATTATTTTTAATATTTACTGCAAAAATGCTAAATGGAAGTGCAAGCATTAATTTTTATTTATAGATTTGTAAAGGAATTGATCAAGTTTCCATTAAACAAGTAATATAAAAAGTAATTTTTTAAATCAATTCCTACTTAGGTTAACAATGAAAATTTTTATTTTAGTTACTCTTTATTAAATAATTACAATTAATATAAAGAAATATGACAGTCACAATATTAAGCGGTAAAACAGAAAGCGAATTTCCTTGTGATTTTCCATTCTCTTTTCTATACATGGTGTTCAAACTCGCAGCCCAAGGGAGGGGAATCCAAAGCCATATAAACCAGGGTATCCCATCCATAACAAATACTATAAATAATTGATTAAAAAATTATTCTATTTAAAAAAAAGTAGTAAAAAATTTGCAAATGTGCAAATTTTTTACCCCAGTTGGGGCAACCCAATACAAATTAGAAATTTCCAATTTTCTATATTCTGTAGTATTTTAATTCGAAAGTGCTTCAAACTGAATGAGAAAAATCGATTAATAAACAATGTTTGGTTTTAAATGCGTCAAGCATTATGAAAATAAACAGAATTGTTTGAAATAATTAAAACATGTTAAGTTTAACCTCATTGGCGTTGTGGGAAAATAAATTCAATTCGTTTGTTATTTTTGGAGGCAGGGAAATAAATATTTTTTTGCCAGAAAGTTAGTTTTAAGTATTATGTGGGAGTCGAACCAAAATTTCGAAAAATATTTGACTCTTTAGATTGCGGCGGTTAGTGGCGTGGTGTCTAGGGTTTTATTTAATATTTAAGTTTTCAGATTGAAAACTAAGACAAAATAATGCAAACGAAGGATGGAGAGACTTCTTTAAAAAATAAAAGAATTTATTTAAAGTTAAAGGGAAAAATTACAAAGGCGAGTATTTTGCAGGGAAACATTAAATGGATTAAAACATGGAGTATTAAACGAACAAAAAGTTAGATTATTTCCTCTAGGAGGACGTTAGGAGTAAAAAAAACATTATGCGACTGAAAACATATTGCCGCTTAGCTTTGCGAGCGGGAAACGCTGACGCGTGCACGCGTCTTTATCATACCGTGGGTAGTAGGCCTCTGCCTAAATATTAATCGTGACAGTTTTTTAAAAGCTCGATAAATGGCGTTGTTCTGAAATATTTTACTAATTTAAATTTTCTTCCTCTGGGAAATGACCCAACCTTTTACAATTCTCACTCTGAATTACGTCTACAATCGGATGTTGACAAAAGAAAAAATTAAAGCTAAAATGATGGTTAAATAAAATAGCTCCAGGAGATATCCTACAATTATAGTTTTTCTTCTGTAAGAAAGATGACTCATTTCAGCGATGGAAGCCTTATGGATTATAGTTTTAATAAAATCTTAAAGTCAAATTTTGGATTCTATTTTTATTATATGAAAAAGCAAAATACAAAACTCCTTTTATCCAAATGCACAAGACATTATAAAGGAATCAATGTAATAACGAAGTATAATTTTCGGTATATTACAGTAATGTATATGTTAGAAAGCACACAGGAAGCAAATTGCTACTAAGCCATCATAACAATACAAAGTGCATAGAAATAGCTCGTCTATTCTTGCTCAACTCGAATACTACTGGTTTCCTTTTCAACTCTAATACTACTCGTTTCCTTTTCAACTCTAATACTACTCGTTTCCTTTTCAACTCTAATACTACTCGTTTCCTTTCAAACTCTAGTACTACTAGTTTCATTTCAACTAAACCGCCAACTTTTTCGCAAGGTTGATACTTCTCATCGGCATGACTTTGCTTTTATATTTTTTAGAACAGAAAATGTTCTGAAATAGAAACTGAAATTAGAATACTAACACAGTTTTTTCCATTGTTCTCGAAAATTCCCGAATTTTCATTTTTTTTTTATCTCGCCAAATTCCTTATAAAGTCTACAAATGGTTCCCTGTTTATTGCCAAGGCAGAAGGCCAAATATCTCATCATCAATTCAACAACAAATATTTAGATTTAACCTGAGTTTGACTACTCTAAGAAGCAATATTATAAATTCTTATCAATAGTGATGAAAAAAAGAAAAATATACATCTGAGAAGAAAACTCTTTTTCTCAACAAAGCATAATTATATTTTGCAATTAACTGATTACGAATCTTCATAAATATAGCTGCTTTTATGACAAACATATCAGTTACCAGAAAAATGTGAAAAGCCAATTTAATAAAGAAATTGATTGTTTTCTATGATATAGCAATTATTTGGTGATTTTATTATGAGTGGGATTTTCCTCTGAAATATATTAATTATCAGGTCTTACTTAGATGAAATGCCTTCAAGAGAAAGATGAAGGCATTTCTTTAAAAAAAATGTAGGATAATGACCAGAAATACATTTAATAGATAGCACAAAAAACTTATTTTAATATTCCCTAAGAAGCAAATGGCTCAATTCTTAGAACCTGAGAATAATATTATCTTGACTCGTGTAACTGAGGAAAAAATGAGTATTTAAAGCAATTAAGTGTTTTTGAGGAAAACTGTTTTCTTCGCTGTGTTAGTACTACGATAAAGCCAATCCATAATGTATCAATTACAATATTAAAACAATTAGTAATGCTGAAAATAATTGCACAATTTCATGTAATTTTCGACTTGCCATATGCACCTGTTCCCGTGGTGGAGTCATTTAAATATTATTAATTTAATTACTACAGTAAAAAACTTTAACTATTAGTTGGAATTTCAATAGCCTTCAATAGTTACATCGCAAAATTTATTTTTAAAATTTGTTAGGAACAAGCAGTTTTACTTAGTAATC
Source organism: Argiope argentata (assembly GCA_026289955.1). NCBI lineage: Eukaryota > Metazoa > Arthropoda > Arachnida > Araneae > Araneidae > Argiope > Argiope argentata. The sequence continues at coordinate 7,051,539 of JAOUZG010030082.1, forward strand.
AAAGAATTACACATTTTAAGAAAGTAAATAAAGTAGATTTTTGTATAAATATAACTTACATATGTATGCAGAATAGTTATTTTCTTGTAACTTGGCCATTTTTTAATTTTTTAGATTAAGATAAATCTATTCCTTTTTTTGAATCTATAAATGCCATCCTGCGATACAAATATTTTAACTATTTTGAACTCGTTGAAAGAGAAGCAAACTAAATAGTCAATTTAAATATCGAGTTCCAAAAACATGATTCACTCTAACCATTACCTTCTATTTACCAATTAAAATCTCTAGATAAATTGAAAGAAACGGATGAGTTTTATTTTAATTAAATAAAATTTTTATATGTATACTTTATTGAAAACTTATTTGTGACACAATATGGATATATGGATGAGATTTACTTCAATTCAAAAAAACTTTTATACGCATATACTTCATTGCACATTTGTTTGTGACATAGTTTGGATATGATATATAGATGAGATTTATTTCCATTCTATAAAACTTTTAAATGCATAGTCTTCATTGTTAACTTGTTTATGACATAATTTGGATACGGCATATAGGTGAAACTCATTTCAATTCTATAAAACTTTTAAATGCATATTCTTCATTGCTAACTAGTTTGTGACATAATTTGGATATGATATATAGATGGAATTTATTTCAATTCAATAAAACTTTTATATGCATATTCTTCATTACAAACTTGTTTGTGACATAATTTGGATATGACACATGGATGCGATTTATTTCAATTCTATAAAAAATTTATATGCATATTCTTCATTATTAACTTGTTTGTGATATAATTTGGCTATGACATAGTTGACTCATTTCATTTCAATAAAACTTTTATATGCATATTATTAATTACAAATTTTTTGTGACATCATCTGGATACGACATATAGGTGAGATTCATTTCAATTCAATAAAACTTTTATATGCATATTCTGCATCGCAAGCTTTTTTGTGACATTAGCTTGCGTTGTTATGACACATGGATGCGATTTATTACAATTCTATTAAATTTTTATATGCATATTCTTTATTACAAATTTGTTTGTGACATTATTTGGCAATGACTTATAGGCGATATTCATTTTAATTCAATTTAACTTTTATATGCATATTCTTCATTACAAACTAGTTTGTCTCATAATTTGTATATGACATATGGAGGATATTTATTTCAATACTATTAAACCTTTATATACATATTATCCACTTCAAACTTGTTTGTGACATAATTTGGCTATGACATAGTTGACTCATTTCAATTCAATAAAACTTTTATATCCAGATTCTTCATTAAAAATTTGTTTGTAATAAACCATAATTTGAATATATATATGGATGAGATTTATTTGAATCCCATAAAAATTTTATATACTTAATCTTTATTGAAATCTTGTTTGTGACATGATTTGGATATGGCATATGGATGAGATTCATTTCAATTCAATAAGCCTTTATTTGCATATTCTTCATAGAAAATTTATTTGTGCCATAATTTTTTGATCGAACGGAGTCAAGAACAGATCTCTATCTCGAAACTCAATAACCCACTCTAGTGAAGGATTTGGTGGATGATAATTTTAGGAAAGATAGGAATTTTAAATATCAATAATAAACCACACTTCCTCAGATCAGATGGATGTCGAACTGCTCCAGACCGCAAATAGGTAGTGACATCTCGGATTCTGGGACATGTCAGCCAGACCATTGGAGGGTATCAGAAATTTATGGAAGTTGGAACTTTTCACGAAAAGGGGAAGAGCCCATTTATTCTAAGAGAGATAAACTTATTCATTTCCTGGAAAATTTCTTGGAAGACGAACCGATGGAAGAATGGTTTATTTATTGACTTCACGGGAGCATGGAAAATAATTCACGTCAGAAACAAAGTTTCTTCGAGTCCATCATTTCTCGAATTTCGAATGAATTCGAGGCGATTGATAATTGGTTGGTTGCTTCAAATATATATTTGCAGGTGGTTATTGCTGTGGAAGTGATTTGATTTGAATTATTCCGATGCGTTGTTTAAATGGAACGGGCGGCTTCTGTTTCGTCTCTTACAAGTTAGAAATCACATAGACAGACTAGCTGTTGTAGAATTTAGAATTGTCGGAGCAAAAAATGCCAAAAATTTTATGTGATTTGTTGTATTTTTTTAGAAGCAGAGACCTTCAAATTCTTCTAAAACTTTTCGTTTTCTGTCACAACTATATAATCGAAAGTGGGTACAAGAGAGGAATTCTTAATTTTTGGAATTTTGATTGTTAAAGAAGATCGCTAGCTTTCGCTCTGAAACGAGATTGCATTGTTATTATCGCTTATTTGCTGTTTGTAGAGTCCTGTTAATTTCTACATTTGCTGTCCTTGTGCACGGTTCAGGTCTGTTCTTCTTTCTGGTGGGATAAGGCATTATTCTGCATTATTGAATTTAACTAAGCTTCTTGTGTTTTTCATTTACCAGACGGATTTTTGTAACAGCATCGTTTGAGCAGCTGTTTTTTCCAAACTTGTTGCCTCTTTTCCATTGAAAGTTTCATTGTTAACAATTTTTCAATAAAATACAGGAAATGCCGGCAAGAAAGGTTTGTAATTTAAATTGGCTATAAAAACCCTTCCACTAAAAAAATGGAGTTGTTGTTAAGTATGGTTATATTTTGAACGTTTGTTTCTGTAGGTTACGGGTATTTTACTTTTTAACATACAATTTCATTTCATTTTAAGTAGATTAATTAATACGTTTAACATAAAATTTATGCATGCGAAATTAGAATAAATTCATCGAAATATAATTATCCTCTTAATACTTTTACCACCAGTTACATTAGATTCATCTAATTTATGCAGTAATTTGGAATTTTTTCAAAAAGAATATGCAAATATAAAATAATGATTTTAAAAAATCTAAGCTTAACCGCAGTGTTGTTCAAGTAACAGATAATATCTCGAAAAAACCTCAAAAGAAATAAAAATTCAAATTTGTGCAATATAAATTCTATGTATTTTTTGTATTTCTAATGTTTTAACTAAAAAGTTAAAAGATATTTTAGTTGCAAATTAAAAATAATTTACCCAGAATAAATTTAAATAGTTGACGAAAAACGATAAAATTTATTTATTCCTTTTTAAAACACTTGAAGAAAAATATAATTTCTGTTCTATGCTCCGATTATGAAAAGCATTAAATTTAAATACAATATTGAATTTCGGATAGTTTGAAAAATAGTAAATGTATTTTGCAATGTGTGTATTCGTTGTGCTAAAGCCAAAAGAAAAAACGATTCCTTGTATGTTACAAAATATTTCTTTAAAAAAATATCATTGAAAAAAATAATTTGCAGAATCGAGCAATTATTTTATTCCTTAGAATACATGGTAACGTCCTACTATCTATTGAAACGCAGCTATTCAACAAATACTTGTGTGGGTGAATGGTGGATGAGTATGCGGATCGAACTCGCAACGTTAGGGTTTGTTGTCGAGTAGCATAGCCACTAGACAAAGGTCATTACTCGTGCCCGGAGTACGTTATCTGGCTTATAAACTTTCACCACATACACTCCCTCCAGTGAGTGGATGATGATACGAACGATATAGTTGAACCAAGCATATAGTGAGCATGTGTGAGCTGTTGTTGGTGAGGCTAGTTGTTGTTTCTAATGCGCCTGATTACTTTTACTGCCAGTAGAGGCCGCCACAACAGCTGTACGAAAGTTGCATATTCAAGGTTACGGGTCATCATTGTGGGTGAATGATGGATGAGTGTGCGGATCGAACTCGTAACGTTAGGGTTTGTAGTCGAGTAGCATAGCCACTAGACAAAGGTCATTACTCGTGCCCAGAGTATGTTATCTGGCTTATAAACTTTCACCACATACTCTCCCTCCAGTGAGTCGATGATGATACGAACGATACATTTGAGCCAAGTATATAGTGAGCATGTGTGAGCTGTTGTTGGTGAGGCTAGTTGTTGTTTCTAATGCGCCTGATTACTTTTACTGCCGATAGAGGCCGCCACAAAAGCTGTACGAAAGTTGCATATTCAAGATTGTGGGTTATCATTGTGGGTGAATGATGGATGATTGTCGGATCGAACCCGCAACGGTTAATTACTATTGTCCTGAGTATGTTAACTAATTTATGAAGCTTTCACATCACTTGATTAGTAGGGTCACATTTTATACTGTGATTGATTCCAGTATCTAATAAATAAATAAAGAATATTTATATAGAAATAAAAATGTGCTTTGATTATCACATAATTACTAACTTTTCCCCAAGTTGTTACATATTTGAGTGTTATATGTTCTTATTGGTCCCATGACAAGGAAATTCAGAACTATAAATATGCGGTGATGGCTATATGTAAGCCAATTAATATCCTTCGAGCTGAAGGGTCCCGGTATGATACTCGGCTACCAACCATAAGATTGGGAGTTCGGGCAAAGCTCAATTCGTTATTCATCCTACAAATGGTAACCCGGCGACCGACCTTCGATAAACGCAACCTTCGCACATAGCTTCGTTCAACTGTCGTGGCGCCCTCTATCGCGACTCGGTGATGTTAGCAACTTGTATTTAATGCTCTAGACGAGCATTAAATACAAGTTGCTAACATCACCACCACCACCACTTCTCATAAGTATCGTTTGCAAAAACTCACTGGGGGGATACTCTGTGGTGGTTTCTATATAAGCCAATTAATTACCTTCAAGCTGAAGGTTCCCTTTTGCTTAATCGGTATGATACTCGGCTACTAACCATAAGGTTCGGAGTTCGGGCCTAGCGCTATCCGCTATTCAACCAACAAATATAATACATTGAGTGTTCATAAAACTGGAAAACTTTGTTTTAGTTCCGATAATACTGTTTCTTAATCTATGCAAGGGTCTTCATTCTTTAATGCTTTTGGAACTATCATTTTCAAAATGTTTCCTATACACTGACTTCAAAATCTTTTCAAGTAAAATATCGTATTTAAAGAAACATTAAACAAGATGTAAAAATATTTATTTATGATCTGATTGCGAATAAATATGAAAATCGTGATTTATTTTAATAATTACAACTTCAAAAGGGTTTATTGAAATTTAAGTCATTGATTATCCATCCGGTTTCAAACGATATTAATAAATCTGCCACTTTTTAAGTGTCACGACTGATGCAACCTGACGACTGATGGTTCTGTCTCATCAAAAGTCGCAATAAATTTACCTGCATCAAAAGCTACGAGCCTATTTCACCGTTTCCATTTTTAACCCACCCACAAAAGTGCACGCGCTATTAAACATCCTTTCCATCAATTCCCAACATTCGAATGAGTTTGAAAGGAAAGTCCATAAGGGCCACGTCCCTTGATGAATAACTGCCGTATGTTCTTCGAGTATGAATTGAAGTGAAATGATATGCATCCTAAGTTGCTTTGATCCTGCTACTAGTCGAATGGATATTCATTGTAGCATTCATGTCAGATAGGACAATGATAAGGCCTGATTACTAAGTTCTTGCCATTGTTCTAAACGACTGAAATAATTAATTTCATCCAGCCAAAAATATTTAAATTTTATATTTAACGCTGCTTTTGTACAGTATCTTACATATAAGATATCATTTGTAACTATCAAGAGTAATTAATATTATAATTCATTAATTCAGATGTAACTAATGAATTAAAATTACAATTCTATTACATTTTCATTAGGGTTAATCAAGGAAAATTATAAAAATTGTGTATAATTATAGAATTATTTTCTTCTGTAAGATACAGTACAGTTAATGAGAAACGTAGTTGCTATTTAAGGATGACATGGTTATAAAGATTGAGTTTAGAATTTAACTTTTCTCTCAATTTTTGGTGAGATACTAGAAATTTTTTATATCTCAATAACAATAGGAAATGTAATTATTTAACAAAGCAAGTGATGTAAAAAAATTAAGTCAGTTCCTACTTATTTCAATAAAACAAATATTTTAGTTCCTTTTACTGAATTAATTACAATTAATATAAATAATTTATCAAAAAATTATGTCTGGCAAAAACAAAATCAAGCCTGTATCCATTGAAAATAAATGATACACAATGCGCATGCTTGAATTTTCAGATCAAATCGGGGGTAATGCAAATGCGTGAATTTTCTATGCCAGTTAGGGGAATGCAATATAGATTAAAAGTTTTTACCTTCCTTTATTCTGTTTTATTTTAATTCAAAAGCACTTTAAAATGAATAAGAAAAATCTGTGAGTTAATAATTTTTTAACTTTAAATCCATCGAGAACTAAGAAAATAAACAGAATAGTTTGAAATACCTGATAGAAAACAGGTTAAGCCTTACCTCATTACCGTGGAGAAAAAACTAACTGAAGTTTTACTCATTTGGCGATGGGGAAATGGAGAGTTTTGGCCTGAAAGTTAGTTTTTAATGAATTAATAAAAAAATTAATGAATTAATATTTGAAAAAACTTTATTATCATCAAGTATCATTCACTACAAGTTTTAAAAATGTATTTGAACTTGAGTGAATGAATAAAAAGTATTTTATTAACGATTGAAAATTTGAATAAGATATATGTATAGAGAGAATATGTGAACTAATAGTACGAATTGAAAATTAGTTTTAATAACATTCAAAAATCATTTGAATCATTTCATAACATTAAAATTCAAAACTGTCAATATGTTTTGCCCAACTTATCCCAATTCCTTGAACTTGATTTGATTGCGGTATAAAACTCAGTATCCATTCTGCTTGGAAACAAGTGTGCCTTCAAAACTAAGCCAGATTGCTGCTTACTCAGTTCAGTGAATTGCCTAGTAAGCTGTGACAGCATCATTTTCGTATCTCTTCCCTAATTACAGTGGTTCAGTTATGCAAATCAGAAACCTGATTGTCGAAGGTCATGGATGATTGATTGCTCTGTGAGAATGGTTCAGAGATGGAACGGACCTCTGCCCCCACCTGTTGATGGAAGGATTAGGATGCGAGATTAGAATTTCTGTCTTATTTAGATTGGTTTGTAGAAATCAGGTAGACATAGACATTAGAAGTTAAATTTTGATTTGCAAATTGTTGAATAATACTGGAAGAACTTCTATGAGTAAAAATTAAAAAGTATGACTTTTTTCTTCTGGGGAATGATTTTGCTTTTAATTTATTGTATTGTTTTAATCTAAAACATTCGGAATTAATTCAAGCAGTGAATTTTATTTTACAATCAGAAGCTGGAATTTCAGAAGCTGGTTCATTATAATAATATTTAAGGCTTAATATTGTGTTTTATGTTATTTCTCAGTCAACGTGCTCCGTTG